>CAAKMY010039697.1:755-11614 GCA_901111285.1 Corrigiola litoralis
GATACATAAGACCTAGGTTCAAGTCCTACTACTAACATTTTTTTTGTAAAAATACATTCGAACCCCCGTGGCCGAATTTCTGGATCCGCCACTGTTGTGCACCGTCAAGTTGGATTGCTGATGCGCTTCAAAATATTGCATATCTATAACTAGAGAAAGATTGAGGGAAAACGATCTACTAGAGGTTGCCTTCATATCTATACAGCTTTACTACCATCAAAACTTGAATGTAACTTTCATAAATTATGCATCATGTGTCATGCAGAATCATATGCTGTGCTCGTACAGTACAGGATGCTTCTACCTTAACACAATCAACTTTAAAATGACCATTCAATGTGGAATAGTCAATTGTTGTAAGAACTCATACAAACCAGCTCCTAGCATTAGAATAATAATAAACAGACTTCAACTTTTAAGGGGTGGACATTATAAGTCAACACAAATTGTTAAAAGAGATCGTCCACAAATAGAGTTAGAATGGTTATTCCTTGTTAGCACCAAGATAAAAGTGATAATTTTAGGCCAAAAATGACCATTTTAAAACCGTTTATTTGGACATTAAATTAAATGATCTCATATAAGACCGAGTGATACGTCAATTGTTTCTTTTTCCCACTTCTCTAATCCACCTTCAAATGAAATATGGAAATGTATGAAACAAAAAACTACTGTACTGATTTTATCCTCAGCATGGTAGATTGCTCGCGTCCTGTGCCGTCGGGCCGGTTTCCTTTGGAGCTTCCTTTGTTATCCTCAACAAAGCAACGACTTATTTATCCTCGACTGTTGGCTTCACCAACTCTTCTTGCTTTGAATTATGGCCTCTGTCTTGTTTACTCACGCCATTCAATTATACAGTGGAGATTAAAATAGATCAACGGCTCACATTTATGGCTACAGTGATCTGCATGGGTTGCCAATCATTGTGCAAATTTTCACGACAGCACATTAACTAATAAGCAAACAAAAGCAGGTGTAATCCTGATTCCACCATCATTTTTTCACGTGTAATTTAAATTATTAGTCTTTGTCATGTTGATTTTCACGTTGTGGAGTGTCATACCAGATACCATATCGTCTGAACAAAATATAACAAGAATAATCTCTTGCCACAAAATTCTCTGTTTTTGGGTGGCAGATCTCTTAAATGTAAACTACTCCGTACTACGTAGTAGTCGTACTGCGCTCTTTTGCTCTTTATATAGAGGGTTTTTTGATTGTTAGTTGCACATATCTCTCCCCAACTAGCTATATACATACAGACTAGTGGCAAGTAACGCACAAGAATGACCACCTTGATGAAGGTTGCAAGATTGGCTAAGGCTTACATAAAGCCATCTTCACCGACTCCCCTTCATCTTAGAAACTACAAACTCTCCCTCTTGGATCAGCTTTCCCCTTCTGTATACGCGCCCATGGTGTTCTTCTACCCCATGCAAAACAACCATGACCCAAAAGCAGAGGCTAAATATCGAGCCCAACACCTTAAGCAATCACTTGCGCCTTTCTTAACTCGCTTTTACCCCTTTGCCGGGAGGATTAAGAACCATAATTCCATTGATTGCAATGATGCGGGCGTTGAGTTTTTGGAAGCAAAGGTTGACACTCATTTGGAAGATCTCTTAAACAAACCTAACGCCAATGCCCTTAAACACCTTCTCCCCATCGATATAGAGTCCCCTAGCACGAGAATGGGCACAGATCAATTGGTTCATGTCCAAACTAATACGTTTGCTTGTGGAGGAATGGCACTCGGGATATGTTGGTCACATAAGATTACTGATGGTGGGACAGTCTCGGCTTTCATGAAAGGGTGGTCCTCTACAGCATCTAGGTCAGGAAATGTGGTGATTCCTGAGTATAAGGCTTCATCTTTGTTCCCTCCCACAGACTCCTCGATCACACAACATACATTGAAGCTAGGGACTGATAGGACAACTACGAGGAGGTTTGTATTCAAGGCATCAAAGATCGAGAAGCTCAAGTCAAGGGCCATGAGTGAGGGTATTCCTATGCCTACTCGGGTTGAGGCTGTGTCCTCCCTTCTATGGAAATGTGCAACCAAGGTAAAATCTAAACCAAGAACTTGGCCTAAATTATGTTGATTGTCGTCTGGTCGTTCATTCACCTATCAGATTAACTTGTGTTCACAACTTCAGGATGAGCTTACTTTAAACTTCCACATAAATAGGAATGTACAGTAAAATGGTATTACATAGACTAATCAACTCATAATTACGTAAATAAAAGGCGAGTATACCCTAATCAACCCCTATATTAGGATACTTCAAGAATTTCCTTGTTTTGCAATAGGCATCAAGAGCAAACTCTGGGTCTAAAGCACTGTCAGTAATGTCCCAATCGATGAACATCCGAAGGAGAATCTCCCCACCATTGCCAGACGCAACAATAGGCAACCTTGTCGGATACTATGTAGCCAAGATGGACGATAATGATCGCAACATATACTTGCCTGATTTGGTGGCGAAGCAAAGGCAGGGGAAAATAGAAGCTATTAACAACTATGCGAAGAAGCTGCAAGGGAAGGATGCACACTCAGTGATTTGTGAGCTATTCAAAGAGGCAGGGAGCCTGCTCAGAAGGGATGATGTTGATTTCTTCAAGTGCCTTAGCACATGTGAAGATGGTTTATACGACGCTGATTTCGGATGGGGGAAGCCAGTATGGCAGAGCTTGGTTAATTTGGGATACAAAAACACTTTTGCCTTGAATCAAACCAGGGAAGGTGGTGGAATTGAAGCTTGGGTGACCTTGACTGAAGATGATATGGCCATATTTGAGCGGGACATAGAGCTCCTTGCTTTTGCTTCAATAAACCCAAGTGTTCTAGAAATGAATGGATCATCACAGTTGTTAGAAGACTATAACCAAAAACATGACATGATGTTGCTAACTTGGTGAGACAACCCAGTGAGAAAGGATGGTGTTATATTCTCATATGCGATTTCTTTTCCTGAAAATAAGTGTGCTCTTCTCCAACAATGAAAAATATTAACATTTAAAGAGTTTGTGTTAACTTTTCATGTCTTCGATAAAAAGGAACTTTTCATGTCATTATTTTCCTCCCATTCTCCCATCTGCCCGACAAATTGGCCATATTAAACCTTCAGTTCATGCAAATGCACCCAACATTCTCTTTCTTATCCTCAAAAACAGGAGCGGGCGGGGGACATTTTATCCACACATACAAATTTAAGCTGTATTGTTGGAGGAACAAAGCTTGTGATAAAATACTGTTTTATTTTTTGCCCAAATCTGACCATGCCATCACCATTTCAATGTGCCGTGTAGTCTATCCAGTTGAAACTGTTGTGCTAGCAAAGAAACTGCTGAAAGTCTCCAGATTCCAGCCTGATCTTTCCTATATGTAAAGTCATTCCAACCCCATAAAGACTACAGAAATAACTTCGATATCAAGTACTCTTACGTAACACCTGAGAAGGATCAAGGTAGTTAGCAATTCAGAAAAATGGATATGGAAATCATCTCAAATGAGGTTATCAAACCCTCTAAACCAACCCCATTACATTGTAAAGCTTATAAACTCTCCCTATTAGACCAGTTGTCACCTAGCATCTATGTCCCTATCCTCTTATTCTACCAAGCGCCTTCCTCCCCTTACCGAAGCATTAACCTATTGATGCAACTAAAGCAGTTCCTCGCAGAAGCCTTAACACATTACTACCCATTTGCAGGAAAGATCAGGGAGGCGACTCATATCGACTGTGACGACGAGGGGGCTCTATTCTTAGAAGTCCGGATCAAGAATAAGCTAGTTGACATCCTCAATCTACCCGAGCTCAAGTCCTTGAACATGCTCTTCCCTGATGATCTGCAATGGAAGAGCTCAAGAGATTCTTTTGTTTTAGCAGTCCAACTTAGCTACTTTGACTGTGGAGGTTACTCCATTGGCATCTGCATTTCACACAAATTAGCTGATGCTTGTACCTTATCGAACTTCCTCAATGATTGGGCTTCCTTGGCTCGACAATCTGGTGAACCAATTCACCCTTTGTTGAAGGCAGCATCAATATTTCCTCCTAGCAATCAATTCGTCATACCTGAGCTTGAACATGTCAAAGCCAATGTCGTGACGAGAAGGTATACATTTCATCCAAAAAAGATATCAGAGCTCAAAGCCATCATTTCCTCGAAGCTGGAAACCGTACAGAACGCAACTCGTGTGGAGGTTGTGACATCCCTTATATATAAATCACTTGTGCAAGCGAAAAAATTGAAGTCATCTGGCACCACAAAGCCATTTGTGCTAGTACAAACAGTGAACATACGTCCAAGGACTGTCCCACCATTGCCAAGGAATTCTGTAGGCAACATAGTGTGGTACTTTCCAGTGATGACCGAGGACTAGAATGGTGTGAAGCTAGAAAAATTAGTCATCCAAATGAGAGAAGGGCTTGAGAAATTATCTGACTTCGCGAAAAATGCTGAAGGAAAAGATTGGTTCTCTATGGTGGCTGAATCAGCGAAGAATGCTAGCGATAGTATAGTTGTCGATACTTACACGGTTAGCAGCTGGTGCAAATGTCCTCTATACCAAGTAGACTTCGGGTGGGGAAGCCCTGTGTGGGTAAGCACGGCAGAATATCCATATGGGAACAACATTCTTTTGTTAGACAGCAAGGATGGGGAGGGAGTTGAAGCATGGGTGACCTTGCATGAAGAAGTGATGGATATCTTCCAAGGTGACGAGGAATTTCTAAAGTTTGCATCTCTGAGCTTTCAAGGTGACGAATGATTGGGGTTTCCTGAAGTTTGAGGTCCTTGAATTCAGGCATGTAGAGCTTGCAAAGATGATCTAGTTAAATACACAATTCTTGCATATGAGAAATGGTGACAAGTGAATCCTATAAAATAAGAATGTCCTCAATTTATCACACATGTTCAGCACCAACATTTAGAACATGGAAGAGAGATTTCCAATTCTGTGCCTTTGTTACGCATTTTTGGTCCCTTAGCTCGAATTTACAAAAAAAGTCGGATGCAATCCAATGATGTATAAATGCCAATGGAACCACAAATATGGCAAACGATGGCCTTTATCAAGAGCTTCCCTCCATAACGCATATGCTCATATTGTTCGTGAGACATGTAAGTGTAGGAAAAAAGTAGAAAGAGGTAACAATAGTAGAAACGGTAGAAATTAATAATGGAAAAAGGTAGAAAATTACACAAAAATAGTAGAAGCATAATGCCAAATTTTCAATCATGGATCAGCTACTGTTGATAGGCATATAGTTCATACAATAGTAATACTTGACCAAGACCTCACTTATTCTACCAACAATCTTTAATTTGTCATATAACCATTAGTCCATTACACATAAAGTAGCATAACAAAGACTTCATGAAATGCAATGTAAACTTTAGGAACTCGAAACTATGCCAACTTAGCAAACATGATCTCCATTAAAGTCCTAACAAGAGGCTCCTTTTTCTTCTTAAGAATCGCAACAACACCTCTACCATCCATCACAAACCCTTTCCTCTTCATCTCCTCAAGCAACTGCCTCCCTTCAACCACCCTCTTCTTCCTCGCACACGCCTCGAAAACCGCCACGCAAGTCTCCGCATCCGGCCGCATGCCCTTCCCCACCATCTCCATCACGTACCGCATGGCATCCCCATGCATCTGCCAGTCATTCCCATGCGCAAGCGACTTGATCAGCACGCTATACGTGTAAGCATTCGGCACCACCCCGGGCGCCAACATCTTCAAGTACATCTTATAATGCGCCTCACTCGCACTCCCGGCATTAGCGAAAGCTTCCATAACAGCAATGTGGGTCACCACGTCAGGCAAACTACCCTTTACCGTGACATTCTTGAATAACTCCAGTGCTTTATGAGTTATACGTAAACTTCTCTTAGACATTTCGTCGAACACCTTGACTGCATGGCTTGTCGGGTCTCGAGAGCGCATTTCGTGGAATTCTTGGAGGAGGGTTGCCGGGTCGTTGGACGGTTCGTGGATGGATTTATGGGTAATCGGGTCGTAGAGGAACGGGTATGGGTTTGACGGGTCGGATAAGTTGACGAGTTTCGAGTCGAAAAATATTGGGGTTTTGGGGTTTGGTTGGGAGGTTGTGAGGGTCCTTGTGATGAGGTTTAGTGGCGTGTTTGGTAGGAGTTTTGTGGAGGATGAGAAGATTGATCGGAGAAGTGCAGATTTTGCCATGGTTTTGGGGTTTTAGCTATGGAGACACAAACACTAGGCAGTAGAAAATGAAATTTGACTGCAAGTGCTCGTTTTTATACTTTGAAGATATTGTGTATTGATGAAATCATTAGTGGGTATTCATATTTTTTTTTTCTTTTTTCATAGTACTCTACTATTAGTATTCTATGTTTTTTTTTTGAAACGTGGGAACCCGCAGCAGCTACCTTTGGCAGCTCTAAGTAAACCCGCGGAGCATGCGTAATAGCCTGTAAATCACGTACACCGGGTAAGCCGCATTATTTCCAGGATCTCACTCGATTAATACTCGTATGTTGAATGACTATTTTAACCTCCTTTTATAAAGAGGGATCACTGGTGAATTGAAATGAAATTGAACAAACAATTGAGCTGATACACATTGGCAAACTCAATTACATTACTAAATTAAACTGGATTATTGAGATAAGTTGAGTTCGGAAACTAAACTAAAGTGCTAAACTCAACTGAAGCGCTAAATTGAACTGAATTATTGAACAAAAAATTGAGCTGATATACACTGGCAAACTCAATTACATTACTAAATTGAACTGAATTATTGAGATAAGTTGAGTTTGGAAACTAAACTAAAGTGCTAAACTCAACTAAAGTGTTAAACTGAACTGAAGCCTCTGTGGCCAATATGGCAGGAAAAACAAGAAAAAATTTCTATTTCTAGTGCCCCCTGCCACGTTGGATCAAGTGTGAGAACAAAAGTAGCCACATGTACGGCTACAATACCAACCTCAAAATTCCATGTTGGAAAAAATTAAAGGTTGTGGATAAGCAAAATATGGATGATTTGTCAGACTTTCCACCTCCAAAAACAGCCATGGTAAGAACAATAGAACGTAACACATAAACAGTTGACACCTTACTTAGTGACCAACCAATACAGTGAAGCAGAAGAGGTTGTTTAGTCGAAAAATGGAGGTAGCAATGTCACTAAACCCACTAATAAGACTACCCATGAAGGCAAACTCAAGAGCAGGTGAAGAAACAGCATCAATGATCAGGCACTCATTACACTCAACAAGAACAACAAATATTCATGCAAAGCCTCAGAGTTTGCAGTTTGTAGTGGAAGCCAAGGGGAAGAAGAGTATGATGGCTCGCCAGTTCCAACGCCAGCCTCCTCCTCCTTTGCCTAAGATTGAAGATGATGGCAATCCTCGCTTTGTCATCTTCATCCGTGCTGCCAATGTTAGTACTAATCTTTTTTATTGCTCACAATTTGTCCTTTACATTTTTGTTTTTGAATGCAAGTATACATGTGGTTTTCTACACCTTTAGGTGAACGAGACCAGCTTAACCAAAAGCCTAAGTTGATGTTTGAGGTCTAATCATTGGTTATATATTAATACATTGGTACTTGATAATTGATTCACCATGATTATAAAGCGAGAGGGAGAATCTGAACATGTGATATAATTTAACGTTCACAATATCTCAGTCTTTACCACTAGGCCAAAACGTCATGTTCTGGTTTTACTTGTACATTGGAGTAGATAATATTGCGGAGGAAGGTGTACTTTAGGTAGGTTAACTTGCAACCATTGGGCTAACCTTGCTCCTGAAAGCGTTATGTTATTGTGTTGAGACATGGAATTTCACAATTCCATGGTATTTCAAGTTACTTGATTTTGGGTGTAAAGAGGCCTACTTTACCAAATTTTTACAAATGGATAGTTGAAATTTTGTTTATTGTAGGAAGTGGTATACTTTCACTAGTGTGATTTCATGTTATATGTTAAGTTTTTTTTTTTTTTTTTTTTTGGGGTACAAAGGGGTGCAAGCACCAATGTGCACCAGTGTTATATGCTAATTAGGTACTACCTCAAATTGGTTTACAGCTTTCACAAATACATTTCAATTTCTGAATACTTGATTAATTTGTTTATTGTAGCTCATGATTCAGTTTATTTAGCAAGGGAAGAAGGTAACATCTTCCTGGCAATGTTTAAATTTCTAGTCGAACATGCTCAGACTTTTGGTTTATTTAGTGATCTCCTTTATGCATCTCATTGAAGTTCATGGTTGGATTCCTTGGAGGCTGCAGTCTTTTGATGACTTTGTTGATTAAAGCCTATTAATGCATTTTGAATAAGAGGTATGGAGTTAGGTTTTTCCGTGAAGTTGATAATAGAGTAAAAAGCCAATAGGTAGATAGTAAGGCCTTTGCCAATTAGCTTTAGCTTTTGAGTAAGTTGGGTTGCTTGAGGTTTGCTTGGAAAACATGGCAGTCTTCACATATTCATGTGTATGTTTCAACCCGGAAGTCCTCATAGGAACTCTTTATTATTGCCCAAGAGTGTGATGGCTGATGACTGATGAGGTCTTTTGATGACTTTGTTGAGTAAAGATTATTAATGCATTCATGCTCTCTGTACTCATGATAGTTGATGGGATAGTGATTATGAATTGTTTACATAATTGAACAGGTTGCCCTATGGTACCCACTCAATCTAGTTACTGGTGGCACAACTGCAAAGATCATGGTTGCTGCAAAAGATAATTTCCTGGGTAAATACATCTACAAAAACACAATTGCCAGAAATCTTGCTGCAGTAGTTTATCAGGTAAGTCCTTGAATCAAGGCCATTCACGTGCTCTACGTTCCTGTGTCATAATTTCCGCCTTTCCTTGTGAGTTGTGACCAGCCTCTTTCCAGTTCCTCTATAAAAATGAGTGGTTTAAAGAAGCATACATACGTTCTTACATATGTATAAACTCCTGCCTGTTGTGACTTGTGGTTATGCACATGTTTTGGCCTTTCCTGTACTGCTCTATAATGTTGGTTTCATTGATCACTCAAAGAGATCATCTTTGTCCTCCATATTCCCTAATTTGTTTTGTCACTGCAGCTGAAGACTCAGCATATGACTTGATTCATTCTACATTTAAGCATGACTTGTAGTTTTATGTTCAAAGAGCCTATGATGATCTTGAGTTGACCTTTCAGCCATGAGCATTATGCCAACATGTCTTTTTATTGTCAAAAAACCTATGTCTCAATAATCTGAAATCTGGGGCACATTATTTTCTAAACATGTCACTGATAATTTGTCAATGCTCGTACAGGATGAGAAAGAAACAATTAAGACAGCACAGAAGCAAAACCGTATTTTGCGGACAGCAACAGAGTTTAAATTTGGTTACAAGCTTCTGGTAATGTCTCCATAGTCATTACTTGACTATTGTTGCATTTCATGCTATCTCCTCTCTTTCAGAGTCTTGTTCCCTTAATGCAACCGTTTAACCCTCGCTCTTTGACGGAGTCGAAGCCTGAACTGAACAAGCATTTAAAGTCTGATCATTTTGCTTATAAACGCAGGAAAACAATGATTTAAGAGCTGCTCTTTCTCCAAAAAATGTTACTGAGGTAATTATGAATTTACTATTATTCGATTCCTCATATAATTCTCATGTTTTTAATTGTACTTTGGAATGATTAAGCGTAGTAAGTGAAAGATGAATGGGGATCATATACGTAAATTTGTAGAATTGCATCTATATGATGCTCTAGCTATTTCATTTGTTTCTCTATTTCGGATATAAAAGCAAGATGAGAAAAACAAAACTGAATTGAGATGTCAATAGCTCTGCTCTTCGTGGGATCTGTTAAACTATTATTGAGGACGTCTCTTCTTTTTCAGTTGCCACCTCCGGACGAGCTGAAGTCAGTGGTTGACAAGGTTAAAGATTTCTTTGGAGACGCAAAGGAATCCTTTGGTAAACTGACAACTTTAAACTTAGCCCCATCTGAGGAAGGAGAAGAAACACCTGCAGAAAATTCCAAGTGAGTGCATTTAGTTTACAAGTCCAACTCTGCTCGACAGACTACATGCCCCAACCCTGGCGTTCATATGCAATTTAGGCTCAATGACATGGTGCAAAAGTAGTTGTTTCCTGATATCAAGAAGCTTCATTCTCACACGTGAAAAGGGACGAGCAGTACACAGAATTTAGTCCTTGGAGCTTTGTTTATATGCTTGCACCTACTCACAACATCCTGAGCATCTTAGTTTGGTTACAATTTTACCCCTGTACCTATGTTTGTACACACAAAATGGTCAGTTTTGGTTATCAATGAAGTATGCTTACAGTGCTCTTCTATTAATAAATTTTCAACATTTCGGAGAAATATGTAGTAGTGATAAAATTCACCTATCAGTGCTCAGACATACTACAGCGTGAAGCAACAGCTAAACCACTTTCCTTGAAAGGATGAGCCTTGCACGAGAGTTCCATTTTGTTTGCTTCAACCCCAGGTGCTACTTAATTTGAAGTGTCAATGTTCTGAATCATATCTGGTTGTAAGGGGCTTCTCGCACAACCAGTTTAAGCGCATGCGGCAGGGATAGTCTGGGTTATATGATTCTGAGCAACCTATGCAGGTTCATCCCTCCTCCTATGGACCTAAAGGCAATATCAACAGCTTCTTAAAGTTCAAGAGTTTCAGCAATCGTCTCTATGTGGCTAAATCCTTCATCTTTCATTTTTGGAGCTTTCCTGGGTTTTGTTGTTACATCACAAATAGTGTGCAAGAGGTCAATTAAGGAGTATGGGTAATTATTGTTTCTAGGAAACATTGATGAAAATACAACCACCTTTGGGCCAT
>CAAKMY010039698.1:0-10025 GCA_901111285.1 Corrigiola litoralis
GAAGGAATGACATTGCCATATTCTCCAATTATGCTCCAATATACCCTAGGAGCATAATAGGTCACTTTAGGGAACTTTTCCGGAAAATCAAAAATCGACCCAAAAAGCCGGTTTTTGTGGACTATTATCCATGAAAAAAACCTCGTTTTGGCCCCGAAATGAGAATCTGCATAATTGAGAAAATCGAAGGTTTGCATTATGTCTAGACTTTTTTTTTGCCAAATATCTTGTTTCATTATTCATTATATATAATTAGGATGCCTCTTGTCAATTTTCACCCGAATCCATTTCGAGGCCCGAAACGAGGTTTTTGCGTGAGTTATAGTCCACAAAAACCGACTTTTTGGGCGATTTTTGATTTTTTCGGAAAATATTCCGAAAGTGACATAACATGCTCCTAAGGTATATTGGTGTATAATTGTAACATATGACAATGTCATTCCTCCGTCTTGATAGTTTTACGGTGTGTTTTGGACTTGATTCGAGTATGTGCATAATTGACCAAAATCGAAGGTTTGCGCTTTGCCAAGGATATTTTTGCCAAATGTCATGTTCCATTTTCATTATTTATATCTAGGATGCCTCATGTCAATTTTTGCCCGATTCCATTTCGGAGCCCGAACTTGATTTTTGCGTGGGTTATAGTCCACAAAACGCCTTTTTGGATCGATTTCTCATTTTTCCAAAAAATGTTCCGAAAGGGATCAAACATGCTCCTAGGGTATATTGGAGTTTAATTGTATCATATCACAATGTCATTCCTCTGTCTTGATAGTCTGATGGTGTGTTTTGCGCTCAATTCGAGCATGTGCATAATGAAAGAAATCGATGGTTTGGTCTATGCTTAGACTACTTTTTGCTAAATTTCTTATTTCATTCTTTTTTTTATTTTTTATGATGTCTCCTACCAATTTTCACACGATTCAATTCTGTGGCCCGAAACGAGATTTTCGCCTTGGTTATCGAAAGAATACATAAGTTCCATAAATTAATATCGAACTCTTAATTACATGATGAATCAATGATTTAGGGAATAAGAAAAGTAATCACGACGCCACAATTGCCCACTATTAGTACGACCAAATTATACCACATAATAAGTGCGATAAGTGGCCTTGCTAGTACGGATGTACCCCACTGATCGACCCACAGGAACAGTTCTGATTCATGTGAATGAGGCAGGGAATGAATGGAATGCTCGTGAATCACCGTTACCTTATCCAATGTCTCCAACTTCATATTCTTTTGTCAAAGGATGAAGCCGCCACGTTTGCCTTTCTTCCAACTCCACCCACAAATAACACAGCTATTAATGACTTCATACTATATACTCTTCACATGCATATTGATATTATACAGCCCCCCATAACGACGAATCTGTTGAGCTGCTAGTGCATTTGGTGGTATCTCCTGGGCCTGCGGATCGCCCCCCTTTTCCCTGACATCTACTAGTCGACAATTTGCCCCTTGAGTATAGGTCTATAGTATTATTAGTAGCACATGTTTATGTACTAAGCATTAATGCCCTTCTATAGTACGGAGTATTACAAGTATTTTTTTTTTTTGAAGCATATTACAAGTAGTTTTAATAGAATCAGGAATACTCTAAAGTCTAGTCCACGTTATGGTCCTTATGGACTTCACGTCTCTTTATAAACCACAAAAAGTGTAACTTAGTAAATATGCAATGTCAAACATTGCATTATGGTAGACTAGTAGTTCGCATCTCAAATCAATTATAGACGACTATTCATATCAGATGTAACTTCAAGAAGCTAATGTATAGACACTACACAACATGTGGGATGTTGGATTTTCATGTGTAAATTTTACGATGTTATAAAATTTATAAGCTCTTGAAGTTGAAAATGAGATAGCATCACATAATAGTATCTAGTTTTAATGTTCAGCTCCCTCAATCCTCTTACACATTTTCAAAACACTTATATTTCAAAGGTCAAAATTGATTTTAGTCGATAATACCCTATAAGTTACTTTCTTTTCCCCTAATAAAAACAAAGTTAGAGTAGTTACTAAATGCTAATATGTTTGAAATCAATAACCTACACAAATCAATGGTACATTGGTTACATTGCAAAGCCAAATATAAGAATTTGAATTCGGAGCAACTCTCAACCAAAGAAGACTCCTAACCATGTTGCTAATCTTACTCTTCATTTTATCGACTTCACTCAACCTACGAACCTATGAACCTATGAATTGAAGAATCCCCAAACATTTTCTCCTTCATATATAATAATATTATCCACCACAAGCCAGAACTTTTTCAATACGTCATGTAACATTCTCAATACTAAAAGTATATTTATTCCCTTTTTATATACTCATAGTCATATGGTACTACTAGTCTAGTAGTACTAGTTGATAACTTGATATCATAAAATAAAAATATATAGGCGCAAAGGTAGCCCACCAAGTAAGTTCGGCATCCTTGCCTACAACGTGTCGAAATTGCGTCAAACCGCGTAGATTATAACCACGACAAATTGTCCCCTTACTAAAACGTCCACCATCTACCGCCATTTGTATTCCACCCTCTTCCAAAACTTTCATCATCCTTACTCCATACATTATTCTATACAACAAAACTTGACATATTCAACCTTGATAATATTATCATCCTCATATCATTGCCAATATTTTCCAAACACAAAACACTTAGTACATATTAGTCATGGCAGAATTCTCCTACGTACAACAAGTAGTACAAGAAGATGAACACGAAACACAAGGAAAAGTTGACTATTTTGATCAACTTCCAGACCCTATACTTGGCGTAATACTCAACAAGCTCTTAGACGCAAAATCCTTATGTCGTTGTTTAGTTGTATCGAAGAGGTTTTCGTCGTTAATCCCAGAAGTCGAGTCCATTTCGTTGCGAATGAATCATCCGAAAGCAAAGAAACCAAATGAAGATACCACTAAGGGAAGAACTGGGTCAAGGAACTTTGTCAAGAACTTCGTCACGAAGTTCTTGACGAAGCCCTTGTTGTTTCTGCAACAGACACTACTGAATAGTAAGAAGTCGAGCTCATCGGCATATTATGGTAATGGGGTTGATGTGTTCAACTGGGTTGGTACTGCTTTGAGGAATTTCCATGATGTGAGGTCGATCAAGCTTGAGCTCCCTTGCCATGGCGGTGAAATCGGGGTTAGCAAGAATGTTCCTTTGTTGAGATGGGAAGCTAGCTTTGGGAGGGAGATGGAGAGGTGTATGATACTTGGTGCAACCTCTGTTGTTGCTAGGAAGAGTAGCAAAGTGGGGTTGAGTAATGAGGGAAATAATGATGATGGTGGTGATAGTGAGGAGCAATTGTTTACTGATGAGGAGCTGAAGTTGAGGATTATTTGGATAATTTCGTGCTTAATTGCGTCGTCAGGGAGACATAATTTGATGAAGAAGATGGTTACGGATTGTCCTAAGTTGAGTAATGCTGAGATCACGGATGCTGGGAAGCAAGGGAAGCTTCATATGAACAAGGCGCAGATCAAAGATTTGCGAGAATCAATTGATAGTAGTACTGATACCAACAAGAGTAGTCGAGTTTCAGACTCAGGCTCAGGATCAGCGTCTGTTTCAGCATCCGCAGCCACACCGGCTTCACAGATGGGCTATGTGGGGAATTTGGTGATGAAATTGTGGTATGTTAAAGAGTTGGAGTTGCCAAGTTGTGGAAAAGTTATGAAAGGGGCAACTTTGGTTGTGATTAAGCCTGATACTAAGGGTGCAAATGGTGGTGAGGAGAAAGAAAAGGAGAGTGATGCAGTGAATCTGTGGGGAAGTTTTGAAGGAGAAGACGTTTTTGAAGAAGCTGCAAAAGAGTTGTTGAGGAGGAAGGAGAAGAGAGTGTATAGATTGGAGATGAATGCATTTTAAGCTTGGCATTTTTGTTCTTGTTTTGGGTTGGTTTTGTTGCTCATAGAATCATCATAGTTTCCTTAGTTTTGCAGTATTACTTGTCAATTTATGTGGATACACAGTAGGATAAAATTCAGAGTTATGAGAGGATTTGTATGCTACCTCCCTGATGTACAAACTCCGAAATGTTTCTTGATTGAAAATAATGATTGTAATCTTACCATCCAATCAGTTATTGTGTTACTGGTTTCCTTCATCCATAAATTGGCTAAAGATTCAAAACATATGATACCATGAAACAAAAAAAATTAAAGAGGTTTTACCTGTCCTCAAATCACCAAACAAGATTCTCCAGTTTATGAAACAATTTTGGACGAGATTTAAAAATGGGGGTCTAATTTGTTTTTTTATTACTATTTCTACCCTTTTCTACCAATTTTTTATATATAAAAATTTGAGGGTAGCGAACTCCATCCCTCGCTACTCATTAGCTCTTCCACTGATTTTAGGGAGACTTTTAATCAGTCATTCTCAGTAGGTTAACACTAAACATTTGACATTATAACGGTATAAAAAACACAAAACATTCAATCACCAAACAAGCGGAGCTCTGCATATATAAATCTTGCTACACAAATGAAACTTGTAACCTTTATTATTAACTTCGAAGGCGAAACCTTTGTAACTTCTATGCCACATGTATCCTGATACTCTCTGGCAAAAGAGTGTGTAACATTGTAGACTAGACAAATAGAAAATGAGAATTTTTCCTCTTTGATAATGTTTGCATAAGATAACTAAAAGTCGCACAGGCAAAACGGCCATTTCATAAGCAATTGCTTACATTACTTCTCAGATCTCTAAACTGCCATGCCAAATGCAAAAGGCGGTAATGCGGTATGATGATTACCTACTGCAGTTGAGATTTCTCCCATACTGGTCTAAATCTACAAAACAAGAAATTTCGCCTCGTACCTATCTCCTTATGCCAGCCATAATTGCCATTTGCGAATTCGACAAAGTTTCTTTAAAGAATGCGTATCTGAAAGCATAGAGTTGGACCTGTCTTCTTGCATAGTGAACTTAAATACAGTAAAGCACACTTCACTCCAGGTAGCTCACAAGATGTCTTCACCTGCAATATAAACCAAAAAGATATAGTATCTTAAGACTGCTACTAGAGGCTGGATTGTCTTGCTATTGAAATAACCTATTCGTAGGAACTTCCTTACCGTCACCATCGCTAACTTGGTTATAGTCATCGTCATCATCATCAACATCTGCACCCTGCCATAAAATTATTGCATGAGCTTATCAATAAGTTCACAAGCCAAGCCATTCAGACTTCAGAGGTCTTACTAAACATGTTTGCATAAAATCATCTGTTAAACCTCCAAAAAGAGAAAACCTCTAAAGCAATGAAAAAGCACATGAGCTTATTGATTCCAGTAGCTATCTTTTGGCACATCTTATGGACCTCATTCCCTCGAGTAATCGCACAACTTGTTGCCAGCCATCTGTCTTAGCTGGTAAATGATCAAATAACCTGTCAAATCTCTCATGTATGCTCACCTTTTCCCCTCTGTTTCCCTCCCTCTGCCCTTTCCTCCTCTCTCTCTGTTTGAACCCCAGTGGACCCCCCCTCCTCCTAACAAGGCTGAACAGTGTAGATGGTGTAATAACTGAAAAAGAGGCTAAAAAACCGAGGATTCTATTTCACAGATGATAAACGATTGGACTAGCTCTTTTTATGACTTACAAGCTACAAGCATACAACTGATGAACTGTCCTACTGCAAGTTCTCAAAACAGCAGTTATGCTTATCAGAAACAACTACATACAAAGAACCAAAGAGTTAATTTCTACATTCCTAGAATTCTTAATCTAATCCATGTTAGTTTCAGATGCGTTTACCTCATTTTAGTAGAAGTCAGAATACATTTTTCAGAAAATACATCTTCTTGAAGGAAAAAAATAAAAATTAAAAACAGAGGCTGCCTTATAAAACATCTTCTTTCACCTCAGTAGGAGATTGCTAGTGTTATTTTATCTTAAAAAAATCCAACTGTTAAAAAGAGTATATGTAGAACGATAGGGAAATAATAGATAACCTGATAATAATCGTCCGACTCATCGTCTTCAGATTCAAGTTCTGCTTCCATGTCCTCCTCCTCTTCTTCATCTTCGTTATCCTTCTTGGTTTTCGGGTCGTCATCCTATGCAGTTGTGAAAAAAAGGAAGACAGATCATCAATTCATTCTAAGAGAGTAGGAGTGTCTACGGTCTACACATCAAAAGATTGGGTTGAACACTTTAGGTCTTCTCAACTACCCTTCACTAAAAGCAACAAGAGATCTACCAGATGCTGAGCCTGCAGCCTATGAAGTATTGACAGAATGAATAAATCTCGTCTTTTTACGGCTTTTGTAAAGTCTAGATAACTACACAGGTGACTATAAATTAGAAAACTTACTTTTAAGTTCTTCTCAAGATCTTCCAGCATATCCAACCTCTTGAGGTCTGCAAATACAAACAACATAGTTACAAAGGTTTGCACCTCGACTGCACCTCTCATCGACATGGCTTATGCCCAAGTATTAATGCAAGTTAGAAAAACTTGCACATTCGCTTTTATAAATGGCATTACAATAAATACCAAAAAGCAAAGGATGAAATAACAGGACTAGCTTCCTGGACATAGTTTAACATAGTCCCTCTCGAGACACCTGCCCCTGGCATATTATTTGGTTCTGGGGGATACACCTTCCATTAAATTAATTAAGTGGCTGTTGCCTTTATGACCAGATCACCAGATGATGATAATGGGTTGCTACTTCACAATGAGCATTGGATATACAAATGGGTAAGGAGTGCTAAGGCATTCTCAATGTGTCAACATTAAACACACAGCAATCAGCATAGGAACTGTTAAGTAAAATAAATGGTAAGAGCTAGCTAAGTAGCTAATGAGAAGCGTTTAGCAAAGAATTTCAAGAAACCCAAGATCAAATAACAAGGGACAAACTTAACAAGTAAAAGGTAAATCTAACATAATAATCCTATTTCTCAAAGTACCTCGTTGTGGATTCCATTGCACTTTCCTCCCAGTTCTGCGTTTCGTGCCTGCAAAGCAGCTCGTGTCAAACAACCTTCAGAATGAACGATAGTGAGAAGTGATAACAGAATAGCAATTAGTTATATCATGTCAAACAAAGTGCTCAAACTTTAAACTAACCTCGAACAAGCTCCAGAGGAAAATATCCAGGTTCAAGTTTTATAAAGCCAGAATCTAAAAGAGACGACCCACCGGATCTGCCTCTCTTTTTTCCTTTGTCAGAGTATCTCTCGATATCTACAGTGTTGTCTTCTGGTATAAAGCTCATCAAAAGTAAGAAGAGTCACAAGTAGCATATGGAAATTAATAGTTCCCAATTATATATACAATACATCCTCCAAATTATTATGAACAAAAAAATTCTCTCCTACCTGTTTCACCCCATAATAAAAAAAATAAAAAAATCAATACCTAGGTGTTAAGAGTCTTGAAATGTACGTGAAATCAAGTCCCCTCGGACTTGTGTCACCACGAGAGCCTGACCTAACTATTCAAATTTAAAAGTAAAAAGATAAAAAAAAACAGTATAACATGATTGTAGTGACTAGTGATCACACTAGGGACATATCACATTTTCCAAAAAGAACAGGCAACAGCTCTCTGTGTTTGCTATTTGTATCACCAACTACCCTGATTATGATGTGGTTCGACACAAGCTGCACGATTTCCGAGGTCGACACAAGCATTTCTTAGAAAAACATTCTTACCTCATCTATACAATCTATGTCAACATTCATGAAATGTTACCTTGCAAAACCCCAAGCATCAAAACTGGCTATCTCTAAGAACATCTCTATCTGATATCTCGATCTAATCTATACCACAGCTACCCCCCAGACACTTCAAATTATTTTCTCCATTTCCACCAATTCTTATCATTTTTCAAATTTCCCCTCACATATTTTGGAAAATGATAAGAATTGGTGGAAATAGAGGGAGTATAATTGTATCTAAGTTCTAACTAATAGTGGGTCTAAAACCATTAGCATAAATAGAGGCCAAGTAAGAAAAAAGCAGTACCCAACAAGGCCTAGATGCAGACAAACTAGTTTGTAACTAAGAACTGAATTTGACAATATTGATATTCCATAGAAAATCATTCCATAGAAAAACCCTGGAGTTCCGCAAAATTCAATGATTGTCCCCTATACTTTTTACTTGTAAACAACGTGACAAAATCATAATAAAGAGAACATAATTCAACAAAAACTAACTTCCGCTAGAAGTTTATATGTTTTGTTTGAAATGTCATTAGATATGGCCTATGGGTATATGAGGGGAAAAAAAAAGTTATGGTCAATTTTGCCAAATTACAGAAGTATCCCATGAAATATCCCTTTCTTTTACTGGATGCAGTTTTTTTGCAGCTTCCCGCACTCTGAAGTATAGCCTAGCCAATCTCAAAAATCTTTCTTTCTTAATATTTTCCAACATTTTACCTTCACTTTCATTTCCTTGGCCGGTGTGGGCGTACTTAAAAAACCAATTATTTCTCCATCATTTTCATATTCACAGTATGTCTTTAAGAAGAGCTTGACATAAGATTTTAACAGTTCGAATTAGGATACCCAGTCCCTAGCAACAAAGAAAAGAGAAAAACTAATATTCTAGACGTAAACCCTACTCTTTTATCTAAAAGTCTCGATTACCATTTACAACTAAATCAAGACCTTTCCAGCTACTAAGACAGAGCACACATGTGTAACAAAAACAATGGAAGGACTGAGGAGAAACAGGAGAATCATGCATCCAACAATTCAAGAAAAGACAATACACATTGAAGGCCAAGTGCCAAAGCAGATTGCTTACCATCTCCAAGTGTCTCCTCCAAAAAATAGGGAGAGTCACGAAAGTGATCCTCAAACTTAAATCTCCATCCGACTAAGTTCTTGACTTCAGTAACATTTTTTCGGTCAGGAAGCTCAATTTCCTGCAGCCCAAAACAAAGTTAAGTATTCGATACACTAATATAGACTCACTAATATAGACTAAATATTATAAAATAACTGACATTTCTTCTTTTTATCGGAAAAATTTGTTTACTTTCCCCTTCTTGGGACATTTCATTAACATTCTTTTTACCGGACAGTGGCACTTAAGATACAATACAATCCTACGTTACCTAACAAACTGGCAACCAACTAGAAGGAAGCCTGCTTAGGACAGGGTTCAGAGAGGTCCACATGTAGTTAGCGATAGCTTAAACTACCCCCTAATCAATCTTACAGAAAACCATCCCTAAACTACAAATAAATCGGGTCAGCTTACTCACAGGAAAAAGTACAAAAGGCTCTTGCTTTGCATATCTGAAGTCACCTCCACCAAATCGTCCTCTTCCACGCCCTCCACCTCTAGATCCCATCTAGCAACAGCAAAATTATAATAACTTCTCCGTCTAATAATTGGAAGAAAAAATATAATGTGAATGAAAGATCCCACAAAACAATGTTAACATAATTCAGGCAAACTTGCACTATTAAGCAACAAAGACTCTTGAAGAAACAAAATAACAAAGAAAAGAGGAAACAAAACAATACCATCAAACAATAAACATGACAGGGCAATCAAACAAGCAAGACCAGTTCTAGAGTCTGAATTCTTCAGTCATTGGGTCAGTTCCCACTATAGGCTGACCCGAAAAAACAGCACAAAGAAAACAGCACAGGAAGAACCAAGCTTCGCAGAGTTAGTTAACATTTCAGATCAATCTATCAAGCCATAGAACATGCCCCAAAGACTTTCGATGTCTACAAACTCGTCCCAACGTGTCAGGTCACTCAACGAGTATTGCTTCAGGTTTATGTCTTTCATGTATAAATTTAGCATCTAAAATACTGAATCCCTCAAGTGCTTGCCCAATTACCAAAAGTATCTCTTCAACAAAAGAGTTGGTAAACACTACCGATATTAATATTATGAATAACTGGAAACAACCGCCTAATAAATACGTGTTATTGCGAACAACCACCTTTTTAATTTTTTTTACAAACAACCGCCTAATAAATACCTCTCTAAAATAACCTCTCTTCT
>CAAKMY010039706.1:0-12311 GCA_901111285.1 Corrigiola litoralis
GACTAAAAACAACAAAAAAGTTGAAAATAATAAAAAAAAAAAAAAGTTTTTAGGTAAATGCTTTCATTCAAATAAGGGAATCAAAATTGAGACTACCTATTCTTTAAAAAATTGAAAAAAAAAAAAAAAAACAAGAAGCTTGCATAAACTACGTCGAGTCTCCTCCCAAATACAGGGGATTACTAGCAACCAACTAGATTTCATGTAGAGAGTAAATGAACCGTGAAAAGGCAGAAAGACTATCAAACAGTACCTCCATTTCCATCTTATGTGAACATAATCTGCCCATTACTACAGCAGCAGTTTCTTGATCGAAACCTTGTACAAGTTCCTGCAGAAGGAGAACAGTGTCAGATAAGCCCACAATTCCCACGTTCACGCTGCCGAAAGTAATGTCACAAAACAAATGTAGTAGACAATTAATTTAAGCCAACTCAATCGTTTTTCTTTTGGGGTAGAGCAGCAGGAGCTAAAGCACCCTACATGGGATAAAGAATTTTAAAAAACAGAGAGAGATTAATCCAGACTTCCAGATATTTGATACAAACTGATAAAGCTTGCAGAGAAATGAAAATATCAAACCATGCATCTCTGATACCCAGTCGGAGATGAAGCACACAGCATCCAACAAGCAGAAAAAGGAAAAGCTTCATCTCTCGTCCAAGTACACTTATCTGAATGTAAGTATGAAACTCTACTTTCAGATCCACAAAAAAACTTCCCCTTTATATCTCCGATGAATTGGCGAAGTCCCACAAAGTGAGGGTGCTTAAAATGGATAACTCGCAAAATTCTCAATTATAAACCAATGAAAATGATCAAAGGATATGTTCCTAGTCTCGGTTTCAGCATGCTTGAAGATTTTCAATAATACTGTATAATACTTACTCAAATCTTTGAAAGAATAATCTGGAAAAGTCCGAACATGTTTGGAAGTTTTATTATAATCAAGACAGATGAGAGTTTTGGCAACAGCCTAAATTGTTGAAGGAATGTATTTATGGGAGGAGTCCCTGGATTCTCCCCAGGCAAGATGGTTTAAAATAAGATAGTAAAGATCCAGATACTTCAATTTGTCCTTGACATATTTGCTTCATGAGGACTGTCCCGTAAATTGTCACCCTTTCCCCATTAATGTAGTCCGCCACTGCTCCCATTATTCACATCACATTCCGCTAAGATAAGTCAATAACACAAACTATCATAGATTCATAACGGCTGATGGAGCAATTTTCGAAAGAAATCACTTCGCATACGGAATTGGAAAAATATATAAGAAATAAAAGTAAAATAAAAAGATAAAACATGTACGCTTAAAAACCTAAGAGGTGAAAGGATCAGGAACTAGAATTGTAGTGATAAAATAGCACACCTCTGAACCAACAACATTCTCTATCCAATTTCTGCAGACAGTTGTAACTCGAAGCATCGATTGACCTTCAGGATTCTGGTAACTGCCAAATTATGACATCATTAGCATCCAGCAAATTCGCAAGAAAAAAAGATCGTTCAGGATTAAAATAAAAAATGGGAAATCGTAAATCATTGGATGATCAGAACAAAATACCTGGTCAAGAACTGCAAGTATAACTGTGGATTCATTGTCCCTGGAGTATTTGACCGTTCACTAGATGAAATATCAAAGTAAACTGTCAAGTTGGTGTTTTTATCGAGACTACACATTTTCCACATCATAGTATTTCCTTGTCCAATAACTGTATCAGCTACAGCAACTCCTTTCTGCAAGGACATGAAATGCCAGTGTTAAGTACATCCCAAATCTTAGCCTCTGCCATTCCCTTATTCCACAAAACCTTGAACTTCCAGATATTCTTGGTAAACAAGAAGGAATTGTACTTACTACGAGACAACCATTCGAAAACTTGAAAGAACAAACTCCAAACTATTTATAGGCCTAACCTTTTCCAGAGAGGTGCAAGGTCCAATAATGCCTTGAATTTTGATATCCTTAGAACAATATATCTCCAGCGTGCCACTGTAATCATGAAAAACTAAAGATCAGCAACAAGTCACATAAGATATTGGATTAACATTGTGCACCACACTCGGACACAAAAGCATCCAAACAAAAGACAAAACAGAAGAGATCAGCGGATCAGCCGGCATCCCAAACAAAATTTTCTGCCTACCAAAACAGGAGCAAGG
The DNA here is from genome assembly GCA_901111285.1 of Corrigiola litoralis. Classification (NCBI taxonomy): domain Eukaryota; kingdom Viridiplantae; phylum Streptophyta; class Magnoliopsida; order Caryophyllales; family Caryophyllaceae; genus Corrigiola; species Corrigiola litoralis. Next base: position 2,167 of record CAAKMY010039706.1, read on the forward strand.
TTTCCCAAGAGAAAAAATATAATGAAAGGCAAAGAGCAGCATCATGAGTTCAGCATGTAACCTATTATATCCTACAGTTAATAACTACACCAAGTACTCCCTTCAAGGAAAAAAAAAAAAGTACACCACAAAGAACCAGCCTGATGCATTGCTTCTTTCTGAAGAAAAAGATCTCAGACAACATGAGGCTATCTGTGATAAACTCACCATACACCTAAAACCAACTATATATCGTCAAATAAAAAGTTTTCTACTTTTGACAGTGGAACATGTTTTTCCCGAAAAAAGTAAAAGAAAAAGAGAGACACTAGGACAGTACTCCTCAATGTTTCTAATTCAAACAGGAACGTCCACTATAGGCAAATTTTATTACTGCTACGACAATTATGATCCGTTACTAAAGCATGTTCCATACATAGGAAACACTTGAAGACTGTAATTTTACTCACTCTATTGCGCCCAAAGGTTAAAAAAGAAGTAGGAAACACTTAAAGACTGGAATTTTACTCACTCTATTGCACCCAAACGTTAAAAAAGAAGTATCACTGTACATTTGTCCGAATCTCTAACTTTTTCATTACATAGCAAGAGATAAATGGAGATACCTAGAAATACAATGTTTTATTATAAAATGTTAATTAGTTGGACAATAAGAATTAAACCGAAGTCTCCAACTCGTCAACGCATAGGTTTAAATATTGGGACGCCTGCCAGAGGCTGCCTGTCTAACTATTCAGACCTTGCTGCAATCTCAGCTGCAACCACAATTTGGTTTATCCTTAGACTCTTGCCAATTCATCTCTTTTTTCAGCAAGTATTTTCAGTAAAAAAACTGTATAGTGAACACCAAGACCTACTCAACCAACAGAAAATCAATACTATATCTCCGGCTTTGAGGAAATCTAGCATCCCCGACGGGAAGGTGCATAACTGTAACGTCATTTTGATTGCTACTGCATATAACACACAACTTACCTGTAACTCCAGAAGCCATTACTCCTTCACATCCAAAACAGCCACCTGGTCACTCATGGAGTATACATGGATCAACCCCAGATTCAAAGGTACCAAAATATACGGATTACATCAATACCCAACCTCCTGCTACTACAGCAATTTTTCTAATTAATTTGGCTAAATCCAACAAAAACCTTTGATGATTGATTCTAAATTATGCACCATAATACCAAGAATTCCCCTTTCGACAAGAAGGGCGCAATAGTACCACGAAGGGCATCAATAGAATCTCCAGACACAACAAGCCAACAGCTACTCCGAGACGAACGACAGAGGTTGTTTGCTAACCGTGCAATATACAATTATACATTCCTATGAGGCCTATCCACCAATTGGCCAAGGTCATAAATATAACAAACTATTTAAACCAATCATTTCGAAAACAGGAAGTATCAAGATCTGCTGGGGAATGCTACTTTGCATAGGAACTGTACAATACCAGATAAGTAATACATTAGGACCTCCCATAAACAATTTTAGATGACAGGGCAGAGGATTCTGGTGTTGCTACAGTCCAGAAAGAGAGGTATCTAATAGAGCAGAGCAGCATCAACTTTTTGAGCTATGAAATTAACTAATACGAAGACACATTTTCAAATAGCATCTTAAAACTAACACTTTTCACAAATTAAATTGAGTTATAACAACTAATTTTGGCATTTCCAACGTGTCAATACTCAATAAGTCCTGGCATTAACTCCTGCCATTTGCTGCTCAATTCTACAGTCAATACCACAATCTCAACTGCAACCTTTGGTTACTCATCTAATTTTCTTGCCTGGTCCCTTCTATCCATGATTATTATCCAAAATGCAAATATATCTACACACCCAAACCTACTCAACCAACAGCAATCAGCAGTATATCCCAGCCTCAGCAGTGAACACAAACAAATGCCCAAGCCAACATTGTTCAAATGACTACAGAAGTCCAATATATATGTAGCTGCATGGTGTCATTGCATTGTGAACAGCGTTTATCACACAACTTACCAAGAAGACACCCCTCCTTCATAATCAAATCAGTAACATGGCTACTCATCTAGTATAAATGGATCAATACCAGATACAAGCTATCAAAATCTACAGTTTGTATTTCACACCAAAACTGCTGCTGCTAAATTCCTGATCGATTTGGAGAATCCAACACCACTTGGAAAGAACAAATTCAAAATAACGCCACCATGCACATCAAGAGATCCCGACAAGGAGTGCAAAAAAGTTTCACACAGCACATCAGTAGAGTCCCTATACCAACAAGGTAACAGCTTCTCTGAGATCAATAACAGGGTTCGTTGGATTCAAAACCTTTCCTATGAGACGTATGCATTGAAGTCATATACTCTTGTATACATACATATGGAACCAATATGTAGGCATAACGAAGTACCAAGATCAACTGAGGAGTTCTATTTAACTTCAACTATATGATACTTTAATATAAATTACTATCCTTATCGATTGGTTCCTCCCACAAGAAAATTTTGGCACTGAGACATATTCTGGCGATGCTAATGTTTCCAAGAAAGAACACTACTAAAAAAGAAAAGGGGGGGGGGGGNNAGCTAAAAAGACACAACACCAAGAGATGTATGAATAAAAATGTGTCCACAAAAAAAAAACTTACTTAAAGCACAAACCCAGAGACTGTTCTCCATCTTCGAAGAGGCGTTTGAAGGAATCTTTAAATACTGAGTGACCAAAACTCTCGGATAAGACAACAAGACCACCAGTTCTTTCAACAGCAACCTTCATCTCTGCAACTCCAACCTAAATGTAGTAATGGGATTGAGTTAAAGCACTGCTCAAAAATCTGAATAGTAAGTACTAGAAATGATTATGGACACTATTCTACATGCTAACATTCATTGGCTCAAAGCTCAAAGGTGCCTAGGATATATGCATAAGAGCGGTGAGAAGCTATGCATAAGTAACCAATGCTATCAAAGATCATAGAAAATATGTCAACAGTAAAGTAATCAGAGACAATTAAAAGAAAACTAGTTTTCCTAAGACAAAAAGGAAAATAAAGAAAAAAGTTAGCATTAACAGACCTGATCAAGAGCAGAGGCAAAGAGGTCCAAGACATGACCCTGGCTAACTAGCTGCTTTGCTAGAGTATCATAAAATTTAACTGCTTTTTGGAAGAAAGGTGCGGCATCTTTATCAAGATCCTTGTGGGAACGTACAGGATCAGATAGATCTTTTGATACAATCTGCAAAAAAATTAGAAAGAAAGAATCAATTGTCCATAGAGGTATGCCCTCTCGGATAAAAGAAACAACAAAGCTAGCAAAGGCATACCCCACATTCACTTACCGGAAGGCCTCCAACAATACAAGCCTAAAAAATCAAAAAAAAGACCATTGCCTTCCCCCACATCTCAGTCCAATGAATGGCCACAATATATATAGTAACTACGAGTAATATTTATTAATGCATAAAAAAAAAAAAAAAAAACCTTAGGCATGTGTCCTGGACAGAACAGTTACAGGTCATTCCTATTATCCTTAACTATGGTAGAGAGTATGACAGGCTTAAACATACTAGTTCCTTTTTGCTATAACTTGATTACAAAGATAAATGGTAGCATCAGCATATCAAGTAAATAACCTATTAACCTCCATTAAATTACAATATCAACATACCGTTCCAGGCCCCTCTGTGCAAGGACCACCCACCAAAGCAATAATACGAGCACCAGTGCCCTGCATACAAGCTCCAAGCAACCCTGCTGCGACACTCAATGCAACCCCTGTACACCGCAATGCTCTGCTGCCAGGTGGGACAGGCCACTGATCCGTTTGCAGCTCATCCAATAACTACAATTCACAAAACCAAAGTCCAAAGAACACGATTCACAAGAATCCAAAACATGAAGTCGAACAAGTAAACATAGAATCAATCAAAACCATAAAGAACCCCTCAAAAGACTAAACGAGTAGATAAGATTCGCTAAAAAAAACTAGATATGAATCACATATTCCCTGAATTCATCAAAATTCAACAATTCATCTACAACTTTAAAAGAACAATCAATAAAAGGAAACTCCAAACACCACCCACTGACCTACATTACTTCCCCTTTCCGCCAAAACAAGTGCAACCAACTAAATTCCTTAGGAAGTAAAATAAAAAGGCACAAACCAATATCATGAAACGCCATAATTCTACCAAATTTCAACAATTTCCCACCAAAATTAACAAAAGAACGCACCTTTCCACACCTATAATTCAATATAGAGACCTTACACTAGAACTAATTAAGATTCCACTCACTCTCCACAAATAAATAAGTATTACTCATAAAATCCCACTTTACACCCAACACAGCAACAATTTTCAGCAGCTCCCCAGCAAACTTAGTAAAGAACACACGTTAACCCTTCAATATCAAGACCAAACACTACAATTAACCAAAATTCAACATATTTCACATCAAACTAACATAAAACAATCTCACCATATAGCAAAATTGACCTCAATTCACCAAAAAAGCTCACCTAATAATTCTTCAAATTTAAGAACATACACTTTAATAAACCGAAATTCAACCTGATTGAACACTAACTCAATTCAAATTACTCCAAAATAGACCTCAATTAACCAAAAAGCTCACCTAATAACCCTTCAAACTAAAGACCTTAAAACAAACACAATTCGAATTACACCAACATTAATCACAAATCACCTTAAAACACTCCAATACTCACCATACACTGCAATTAACCAAAATTCAACCTAATCGAACACAAACCCGATTCACATGATGCTAACTTTGACCTCAATTTGCCATAAAAACACCCGGAAACTCACAATCACATACCTCAATTGACCAAATAAATACTCCAAAATTAAAGACCAGATACTGTAATGAACAAAAACTCAACTAAATTTAACACTAGCTCAATTCAAATTACACCAACATTAACCTCAATCCACCGAAAAAATACTCGAAAATTGAAGACCATAAAATTCCACCTAATTTAACACAAACCCAATCCACCTAAAGTAACTCACCGCATTGAGAGTAAACTCGCAATCAGAAGCGGGCAACAAAAACCGATCAACCCCCGAATTCGGCCCGGCCATGCCATTCTGCACAACAACCGCACCCGGCTTCTGATACCCACCAGGCCCAACCCCAGGGCCAGCACCACCCCCCCTACGGCCCGCGGTCCCTAACCCAAGCTGATCCAACACCTGATCCTTCCCAATCTCCTTACTCCCCCTAAAGATGAAAACTTTATTCATATCACTAAACCCCAGCTCATGCACGTGCACCTGCGTCCCGTACGACACGAACCCCACCCGTGCGTTATCCGGCAGCGTCGTTATCGCCCTCCTCAGCGCCGACTTCACGTACCCCATCTCCTCCTCTATCATGCACGTGTCCACCACAAACACATACACCGGGGCCACTCCCCCCTGACCCCCCACCTGTCCCCCCTGGTGGGGCGTGGGGTCCACATAATTAATAGTGGTGTATTGTGGATAAAGCTCCCCGGGAATATTATGCTCCCCAATGCCGGCGTAATGCGGGGGGAAGTGGTTCCGCTGGAAGCAGAAGGGGCAGATCCAGATCTTGGCGTTGTAATCCACGCGGCAGTACGGGTTCAGCGCGGCGACGCATGTTTTACACCTCAGAGGCGCGTACGGGAGCGTGATGATAGCCTCATGGGATCTGATCGGTGAGATTGACGCGGCGATAGGGATCACACATTTAGACGCCTCAACTTTTGTCCTCGGCCACGCGTTCCACGTCATCCTCACCCCGTCGATGCCCCCCTCGGGATCTGCGCCCGCTGACATCATCATCATCTCCGCCGACGCCATTGGGAAACAATAGCTGGGATTGATTACTGGTGTCAATACCTCAATTGGGTATTTTTTGTTTTTGATTTTTGGTTGGTTGTGGGACCCCCGGAAGAAGATGAGGAGAAGAGGGTCACCGGAGAGAGAGAGAGAGAGTGGGGGGAGAGTTGGATGGGATGGGATGGGATGGGATGTAATAAAGAGTGTGGGATTTTTTTGGAAATTACGAGTGTTTTATATGGGGTGATGTGGGAAATTATTAAGTGGTGTTTTCTAGGTGGCCATATGTGATTGGGTGGGTTTCATCATTAATTCGTTGCTCCTTGTTATTTTCCTTTATTTTATTTGATGCTAATAAAAATATTAATATGGGTAAGACAGTCTTATATGCAAATTAATAAGAATTTAAACATTCATGAAGCATAAGAAGTATAAAAGTTTGGTGATAAGTAACATTTATAAACAAACAAGTGGGTGAAAATTGAAGGAGAAAGAAACACAAAGAGGAATCGATGTTGGAAGGTTTTAAAATGGCACTTACTTGAATAGATTTCAGGTTGCTTCATATCACCAACACTTGCAAAAAAGACATTTATACGTTGTTTGCTTTTAGCAAGTTTATTATAATCAAGCACAAAGTATACGTACACCTAAGACCTCATAACCGATTGATATGGTGATCGATCAAGTTAGAGAGGAATAAGTGATCATATATAGAAATCAACAACTGAGTTAGAAATAGCTAAATCAAGGAGAAGTAGACACAATTGACTTTGAGACTAATAAATTAGATACATTAATTAACAAACACATATATGATATGAAGATCATACACTTATATATAAAATAACGATCAAACCACTTACTTAAGTCACTTTGTGAGTGAAAATGTATTTAAACACATTATGCAAGAGAAAGAAAATTGATTTCATAGTATAAAATGAAGATTATAGACGGTGATCAAGTTTCAAAAAAAGAACTAAAACAACGTTTTGTATTTCCATCTCACATATATTGACTATTTGCAAGTAATTGAGATAAAATGGGAAATCAATAGACTAGTGGTAGGAGTTTAGCTTTATATTTTATATTTATTTTAATAAGGTAATTAATTAGTTATTCAAAAATATAATGGAATCATGTTGTTAAAAAAAAAGTCATATAATTAAGTATAATGAAGCACAATTAAATTAGATGGTCTTACACATTCTAATAAGATAATTAATTAGTAGGAGTTTAGTTTTATGGTGTACTTAAATTCCTTTTTTATTTATTTGATAGGGTGTCGCGTGTCCTCCCCATATAAAATCATTAGTGTTTAAGATAATAGTCTAGATAATAATAATTATTATTATTATTAGTACTACCATTGAAACTAATATAATTAAATAATTTATTCATCTAGCGTAATTATACAACTCAAACACAACGATTATAATCGTCATTATTACTATTAGTTTCGGTATCATTATCATTATTATGTATCAGATTACATAATGAGTATTAAATTGCAAAGAAGAAAAAGCTGAATTTTTCGCTAGCTTACTAGCGATAACAATTGGATCAATTCATAACAACTCTTTGTTACATCCTATTTTCCAACATTGTGTGCTTGATGGCTAAAAACATAGAACAAAAAAATATCTTATTCCAATAATGATGATCTTATTATTATTATTATTTTAGTTTTATTAATATTATTTAGTCTTGCACTATGTAAGAGGAATTATTCGAATAATGATAATCATAACATCATTAACATTATTATCATTAGTAGTAAAATTGTTATTAATAAATAAATATTTATCTAGCATAATCACACTATACAAATATAATAATAATAATAATAATAGTAATAATAATTAAAATTATTAATACATTTTTAGTGGTAGTAGTAGTTCAATTAATCTAATTTCTCCAGAATATTTATTTCATTTAATTAGATATCAAATATAAGAAGGCTTTTAATGAGTTCTAATAAGTTCAATTCATTTGTAATAAGTTGAGTGATTTAATTCAGTTCTAATTATTCCATTTTAGATAAGTTCAAAAAAAAAAAAAGTTAAGTTCAGCAAAAATAAGATAAGTTCAGATAAGTTCAGTAAAAACAAGTTAAGTTCAGATAAGTTCAGAAAAAATAAGTTAAGTTTATATAAATTCAGAAAAAAAAGATAAGTTCAGATAAGTTTCATCTCTAATAAATCCAAAAGAATAGGGCCTTACTTTGGAATTGGAAAAATTTAGGAAGATTGGCCTAAAATAATCTTTGCTATAAGGGTTTGATTGAAAATAATCCTAACTATAAAATTAACAAAAATAATTCTAAATTGTCGTTCTTTTTTCAGCTAGTGCTTCCGCATCCACCAACTCATGCTTGGAGTATTTACTAATCCTATGTGGCACCCAAAGCTGTCAATAACAAGGGTGTTGTAGTATTTTACATTAGGATAACGTCATCAACTCATGTCATTGTCCTCCCTCGCCAACAACTGACACTATCTCGTTAACACAACCCTTCTACAAACTACCACCACCATCCCTATCCACTCAACCATCATGAAATCCGACAATATTTCCGGCGTGAAAAGGTCTACTTTCGACTTGTAATTCGGGTTTCCGAAAACGGGTATATGGTTGCGGCATCGGAAAATCAAACTCTTGGTCTTTTCGGTGATGTTGTTGATGCTAGAGAGTGAAGGAAGTTGTTAGCTAGGTGTGGAACATTTTGTTATGCGAAAAATGGTGGGGGTGAGAGTGGGTTTATAGGGTTGTTGTAGGATCATTGTTGTGTTGTCTTGGTGGTTGTTGGTATTTGGATAAGCGGTGATTTTAGTGGTGCTCGAGTGGGATGACTGAGTTTGGGTGGTTAGTAGGTGGTTTGGGGGAAAACTAGGTTAGGAGTAGTCAATTTAGGATTATTTTTGCTAATTTCATAATTAAGATTATTGTCAACCAAACCTTTCAAAAATAAAATATTTGAGTATCTTTTGTTTTAGATGCTCTATTAGACTCTAAATTCAATAACCGCTATAACCTATCACCCCTCACAAATTAGGTGCAAGTGTTATCACATGTACAAAAGTATCACCATGTATCCAATGAGTTATGATACCCCATATACTATAAAGGGATTTTTCGCCATCTATCGGTTGGAGCCTATTTGTTTGGGATGGTTTACCTTTTTTTTTTTTTTACCAGCAAAATCACATTGGTGCTCTAGTGAAAGGTGGCCTCTACCGATAGAGATGAATGTTAGGATTATTGCTGCTATTAGAGGTGTAATATCTCGTATTTTTATAGCTATTTATAAATAGAGTAATTATTAGAGGACCCACTCTATTGCACATAAAAAAACTGAACTCTTTTCTACTCCAACCCCTTCTTTTCACATTACTATCCTTTTTTTTTTTTTTTTTTTTATCATCAAAATCACAATATTGCTCTACAATGGGATAAGACCCTTTAATAACTGCAATTGGCCTAAATTTTCTCATCGATAGATGAAGAAAAAATCCAAATATCATATACAGGAAAGTAATTTCTCATATCAAGGGTATGTTTGGTAAAACTACTTGAAAAGGTAATCGAAAGCTGAAAATGAATCTGAAAAACCGACTGAAAATTGAAAACTTATAAGGTAGTTGATTTAATTATGTGTGTTTGGTAAAATTGCATGAAAATGTGAATGAAATATATTAAATGACATAAAAAAGTATCATTATTCTAACTATATAGGAAAACAAAAAGGAGAAAAAGATGAATAAATTATAACTAGTCACCCCGAAATGCTAGATAAGTTACTTGGAATAGCTTAAAATTCCAGTCACCCTCGAGATCTTTACCAAACAGGCTTAAAATTTCACTCAGCTGAAATTTGATCAAATAAATTACAGTAGAAACTCTTTAAATTAATACTCGATAAATTATAAACTCTCTAAAATAATAAATTTGTCCGGTCTCGACTTGGGCCAGTTGCAAAAAAGCAAAAATCGATATAATAATAAGATAATAATTTTTTAGGGAAATGCTTTTATAAATTTTGGTCCCAAGAAAATCATAAATTAATATTTATTAAAAAATTGAAAAAAGAATGATTAAATTTGGTGAAATATGATTCTATAATCGTCTGTTTTTTTATAAATCTCAAATCTAGTTTGAATTCATCTCTAACGGTCTATAATTTTGGATACAAAAAGATATCGTGATATCTGATTGAGAGTAAACTAGTATGGGTGATTGATAATCTTTTTTAATTAGAGCTCTTGACCTATGGACTAGTAATACATGTACCTCAAACTATTATGATTGAAAATA
>CAAKMY010039707.1:0-36234 GCA_901111285.1 Corrigiola litoralis
ATATATAATACAAGCATTTTTAGGGAGCATACAATGAGCCATGTAGGATTTAATTTTGTTAGAAGAGCCTTATTTCTCCTAAATACTTATAAATGATAACAACTACAAACAGTTTGCCTTTATCTTTTGCAGGGATGATAATGAAATGAATTTGTTTGATATGGTTGGATAGTTTAAAGATGAGTTTAGATCATTTCCAAAGCTACAAATTGGTTCATTATCTCCAAATGATAACAATATATATCTAATCTAATATCGTCAAAGTCCAATCCACTAACCTCTTAGAAAAGTAGTTATCCATAGAGGGTTTTTTCTCCCTAATATAAATAAAGCCTTCCAACTTCTTTTGCATGTGCAAGTTGCTACGTGTAAATCATCCCCTCCCCCCTTCTACATTGTTTTCATGCAATTTATAATTGATATGATGTAGTATATGATAGTAGTCTTACATTATCTTATAAGTACATGCATATACGTACAATTTTCGGGCTTAATCGTCCATAGAATACATATCCTTATTGTTATTATGTATTTTGAGTCTGATTTTGATACTTTTGTTCGTTTAGCGTATGCTTCATTTTTATTATGCTTGTGTACTATGCTTCATGTGAGACTTTATGAACGTAACTCTACTTTAAAGTTTACTAAAATGTGCATTTTCATCTTTTTGCAGAAGATATCATCAGATGAATAAGAAGATCGAGGAAAAACAAAGTTTTCTTGCTCACTTCAATTTTATACGACTTTGTTAATGGGCAAGGTATAGAAATTTGGCTTTATATGTGCGTAAATTTAATATGGCCATATGATATCATCTATTGGTAGATGAAGGCTACGTAGGATTAATAATGAGCACTCCTACACTAGATTCCCAGAAGAGATACTCAGGCTTGTGTATACGAGTGGAGATAAAAGGTTGTTGGTGGTTTTTTTTACCAAAGGGGTACAATGCTAAATCCTTTTATTACAATTATTAACTTTAATTATTATAATTATTAACATATATATAAGCATTTTTAGGGAGCATAGAAGGCGTCCATGTAGAATGTAATTATCTGAGGAGAGCCTTGATTCTACAAAACACATTTCCAAAATGTTATCATATCTAAAAAGATTAGACTAACATGAGATAGAAAGATACATTTTTAGGGAACATAGAAGGCGTCCATGTAGGATGTAATATTCTGAGGAGAGCCTTGATTCTACAAAACACATTTCCAAAATGTTATAATATCTAAAAAGATTAAACTAACATCAGATAGAAAGATATAAAGATTAAGATGGATAAAAAGATAGTGAAACAATCCTAAATGAACTAAGCTCCTATATACCTCAATACCGCACTAGAGAAGAGGAAGAAGTGCGGTTGTCATAATAGAATTTTAGTATGATAGCATGGGGGTTGGAAGAGCTGAAAATGTGGAAAAGAGGTGATTTGGCAACAAACCAATTAAACTTGGTCCTGTTTTGGTGAATTAAGAAGTGGTGTCGGTACAACAATGTTTAAGGTGGAAGTTGAACTCATCATGATCACAAGTGCTTAGTTACTGTATGGGGAGTGAAGAATTCATCTGATTTCTCATGCATTCCTTGATCAAGTAGACTGATGCTTGAAGTGGAGGTGTTCATGACATTTTCTCTTCTTCATTTGCCTTCTGCAACTATGAGCTCCATTACCACGTCCAAATGTCTATTGAGACTCGCACTTTTTTATATTATGTCCCCAGTCTTTGTATTAGTAGTTTGTTGTCCAAGTTTATGGATTTTAGGAGAGATCTTATTACTAATTTCTTTTCGTGGAGGAGGGCGGTGACTCATTATAATTTGTGCAATTTTCAAATGCTTGCTCTCTTTTTCTTTCTTTTTTTTTTTTTTGGTAAAATGATATATTTCCACTCAACCAATTAATCATTACAAACTATAGCAAGGAAGTTAACATACTTCAACTTGTACAATACAATAACCCGAGCCAACCTTTACACTTCAACCGTAATGCTTGCTCTCTTAGCAACTTTAGATGTATTCATATGCTTTTGTTATTGGTTCTTGATCACCTTTTTTGTTTTTTTTTTTTTTTGTTTTTGATAGTTAGAACTGTGATAATGTTCTTTAGCTCATTACGGTTCCTATTATGTTTGAGGCATTAGGTATACTATGTTGACTGCTTATATTTATCTGGACAGGTGTTCTGTGGGAACAACTGGTGCACTTGCTCAGATCAATAACATGAAGTCCAAATCTGTACCTAGCTCGAAATGGCAGAGGGTTGTTTTTAAGATCAGTGGCGCTGCGTTAGCGGGCAATGATTCCAATAACGTTGACCCCAAGGTTTGTTAAAGGACCTATCTTTTCATTTGTGCTTCTAACACTGGCATGCTATCCATGTACACTATTAAATTTACTGAAACCCCTTTGATGGAGTGTAGCGAATATTGGTTGGTTTGTGTAGTGTATGGGTCATGAGATATGTATTACTCCCTCTTTCGCACAATAAGGTTCCCACTTCTTTTCGCGTGGTATCCAATGCAACACTTTGATCATTACTTTTTGCATTTATATGTTCTTTTTTTTTCATATAAGTATATTCATAAAAATATGAAAGGTAACAAATCTAGAATTTTGAGTTACACATTACATTTATTTATATATTTTGATAGATCTACGGTCAAAGTTTGGAAATATTGACCCTAAGAGTAGTGGGATGCAACTCACACAAAGTTGACCCTGAAAGAAGTGGGAACCTTATTGGGAAAGAGGGAGTACAAAGTATCAGTCTGCTTACCTGTTGCTGAAGGAATGACGCAGCCTCTTAAGGCAAATACCTTTTTTTTTTGGGCGGGTAGGTGTGCAAGTTTATGGTGGTGGTGTGCTCAACCTTGTGCAAGTTTATGGTTACCTGTTGGCCTATAAAGAAAACTTGGGGATCATCTTCTGAAATTTGTTTGGACAACTAGAAGTTGGACTCATACATGGTACACTGCCTCTGGTGGAACTGATATAAAATACTTTCCAGTTGTTTAATATTCGCTGTCCTTACTTTGATTCCAGATGATTTCCTTTTTAAAGCTGGGCGGAAAGTCTTTAAGTTAACTTGGCTAGTTTCCGTAGATTGCTGATGATGCGTATACGGAAGATTTTAAGTTTGCTATTACGCATTTGGGGTTTTGTATTTAATTTGCACAGATAAGAAAGAATGTTGACTCTAAATTAATCGTTCCAATTCATTAAGTCAAGGAATAAATAGACTAAGGTGTTGACGATTCTATTAGGGTCATGAGATGCAACTCACACAAGGTTGAGACTTGAGATTGATCTTCACAAAGTGTTTAGGAAGAACAGAGGTTATGAGAATAGATCTTGTTGATGACAGTCCACAGCATTCAACATCTGTAGAAGCTACAGTCATCGTAAATCTATGACTTTTCACACAAGAAAGAAATAAAATTGACTGGAATTCCAGAGTATGAAGGATACAAATAATACATATCCTAAATCTTACTATACAGGAAAAATGCCAATTAAACACTCCTAGGATAAACGGAACTTCCTTTTGTCTAAATATTGCTGAAAATATTAAAGTTATTATTTTTCTCAAATGGTGTATAATTTGTGTGAATGGCAATTTTAGTGAAAAATTCCACTCAGGAGGTTGGGAATTGGGTGGTGTGATAATATTGGTTACTGTAATGTTTGTCTCTGTATTTTCTTTGTGTTTTTTTACGGTATTGTTTCTATCAAGCAACTAAGTGGCCGTTAAATTTCTAGGTGGTGATGCTAATTGCTAGAGAGGTTGCAATGACTTACCGCCTTGGGGTACAGGTACCTATCTTGCATCTTTAGTGGTTACATACTGAAAATGTTATGTAACTGGAAAAAAGTATGTAATGTTTTCTTTCTGATGCGTCAAAGGTGGCAATTGTTATTGGTGGGCGTAACTTCTTCTGTGGGAATACATGGATAAGTGCCACTGGTGCTGATAGATGTACCACATATCAGATTGGGTAATTGACCTATCTGTTTTTCCTTCAATAATTACATTCATGCTTTATTGGCTTGTGTGTTTACATGGAGCTCTCAACAATTAGGTTGCGTAGGTGGTCCACTAGTATGATTTTTTCTGTGCTATCAAGCTTGTCTTGTCTTTTTCTCCCCCCACTAAATATGGCCTTTTGTTGCAATTGTTGTCTTGTCTCTTTAAATCTCTTCAAATACGTAGCGTGTTTCAACAACAATCAGTCTGTATGATGTTCTTGTGATGATTATTGACTTTGGTGCTGACGTAGATGCATATTTTAGTTCACTTCACACCTCTTTTTTGTATGGGTAAGTGTTAGGAATGGGAGATTTGCTCTAGAGTCTTCTTGGGTCTGCAGCGCAATATGTGTACTGCATATGTCAAGTCTGCATGATATCTAGTCCATACATATATTATGTAGACACACTTCAGTCTGTTCATACTGCATGCTTTACACTCAGGAGAAGTTCTGAATATTGCTAATATGATCTAGGTATCTGTAGAAGTGGATGTTGCTCTTAACTTGATCCTACTGCCATTTTTAGTGAAGTCATACCACGAAATAGGTGCTATTGTGCTAAAGCCTTAGAGGTCTCAGATATTCGTTGTTGAATCTAATTGATTTTAGGTGCAGGTTTTCCTTTCGGCGCAGTTAATAAGTTGCTCTCATAGTTTGGTGTACTTTATTCTGGATTGTGGTTGATAAAGTTAGAGCAATGACTCAGAGGTGTTCAAATTGAGGCTGCAGTTACGTTTTGCAGTATACTGCTGTAGTGCTGTCTGCTCTACTTATTTGGCTTTTAGATGTTTAAATATACTTTTCTACTTTCCCGTGTTTTCTTTCTTAGATAAATTTTTGTTTTACTAAGAGGAAAAGAAGAAGGAATTACAAGCAGAGGTCAAGAAGTTCTCAGAAGACTAAATACAAGGCCTTAATAAAGAAAAGACTCTTTCCTATCCGAGAAACCCTTCAAAACGCCACAAGCTTGTGTAATTAATGTCATTTATCAAGATTTCCATTTCCGTATTCCATTTTCTTCCTTGAATACACTTGCGAAACCGTGGTGGGCTATTTGCTAGAAAAGACTGAACTCATATTTGTTTGCAGAAGGGGGTCTTCTTTGCCATGTTTTAATCAAGGCTAATAAAGATGTGTGTACACCTCATACCTGGTAATTGTTTTGTGAGTGCTAAATTTACTATGATGATTGATGAAGGATGTCTTTTAAGTGGTCTACTCCTGCAATGCTGTAGCAATTTTTTGATTGTGGCAAATGTTGTGAGCTGGTGAAATGTATAGGGGTAACTGATTTTTGCTAGTCTGCTCTTGAATTGGTGAACTACAAATGTTGATGCTTTATTCATGTACCTCACCTGTTCTTATTTGATCACCTCCTTTGCTCCATGATTATCAGTCTTGTCTAGACTGATGACCCGGTATCTGTCTCATAAGTGGTTGAACTCTTATACTTGTGAAAGCTTATCTCATAATCAGCGCTGTTCCTCGAAACTTTAGCAGCTGTCCACCACTAGTTGTCTACAGTTCTGATTTATTTGACCTTGCCATGACTTTCACATGCTTTTGCAGTATGATGGCGACTGTCATGAATTCAGTGTTGCTCCAGTCAGCCTTAGAGAAGATGGGGGTTCAGACACGTGTGCAAACTGCGCTTGCATTACCGGAGGTTGCTGAGTCGTACAATAGGCAACGGGCTATCAGACATTTAGAGAAGGGCAGAGTGGTGATATTTGGTGGAGTAGGTGGTGGTTCAGGAAATCCCCTCTTCTCAACTGATACAACAGCAGCTCTTCGAGCAACAGAGAGTATGTCCTGAGGTCTTCAGTAATCTTTGCTAAATTAAGATTAAATCCGAATATTTCGTTTGGACATTGTGCTGTGTGGTTTGGTTGGGGGCTGGTATGATCTGATTGTTTCACCACCAGTTTTGCTTTCTTAATATGTCATTTGTTTCTCTTTCTTTCAGTTCAAGCACAGGCAGTTATCAAAGGCACAAATGTTGATGGCATCTATGATTGTAATTCCAGAAATAATGGCATTTCATTTGAGCACATTTCATTCAGAGAGGCAGCCTCCAGAGGTCCAACACCTATAGACATGATGGCGTTGACATTCTGCGAGGAGAACAGTATTCCTGGTTAGTAGGAAGCTTTGCCCTCTTCAACGTAACCATATAGTTCTTATATACCCATGTTATGCTTTATAAAGCTCTGTGTGGTAGGAAACCGACTTTATTACGAAAGTGGAAGTCTTGCGGAAAAAAAAAGGAATTCTTTGTTTACTGTCTTTTTGTGCTGGTAGCCTGGTAGTGGTAGCTTATTCTTCTATTATGTTTTTGAAGTTGGAAAATGATAAGAACTCCCCAGGGGGCTCTTTGAATTGAATAACAACTCTTAACAGTATTTTTTATTTTAAAAACCCTTGCTTTCCCATTTAACCTCCCTCGCATTAGCCCATCATGTCCTACTTTCACTCATTGACCACAGAGCTCACTCACCAGCCCTCCCTAGATCGTCAACTAACACCAGTGCGCCACTGAAACCGGCCTGAAACTACCTTTTTTTTGGTGCCTCTTTCCACTGCCATCCCCTGGGGGTTGAACTTAAGGCCTAAGGGTTAGGGTGCGGCCCCGTTGTCTTCACTGATGGCTTCTCATTTTTTTTTCTATAGAATTACAGCCATCTCCTCCTTGCCGACTCACCACCACCACCTCATATTGAACACTCAGCATGATAATTTATATTTGAAATGGTCACAAAACTCATCTTTTATTAACGGATAACTAGCCGAAACTCATTGCTGCTTGCTTGCTATGAGATGCGGGTTGTGGCCTCTGGATGCTGTTATAACTGATGAAGTAAAAAGGGGGAATTTTAGGTTGTGGCAGTGGGTCTCGTTTTAGTTTTGCTGGAGTAGCCAATGAAGTGATGATGGCTATGATGGTGGTGGACTGGTTGTGGTGGCTGGTATGGGCCGTGTGACCTTTGGGTTGGTAGGCTATGGATGGACGTATGGAGATGATAGAGATGGCCGTTGTGTTCCACGTAATTTCTGCAAGTATTGTATTCTTTTGATGGAAAGCAGTTAATGTTGCAAAATTGTCCATTTCTCAATGCTTGAGCTTCCATTTTAGAGGGAAGAGGAGATGCAAAGAAAGCTATGCATCTCTATGACTTGATTTCGTGCTGGCGAGAATATTTTGTTTAGAATGATGATAATGTGGAGAATACGACATGATAGGGTCATAAGTGAGTAGGAGATTTTATTTCAAGAATTTGGACAGGATACAAGAATTCATGTTTATTATAAATAGTTCACAAGCATTTAAGCAAGGATATATCATTGAAATATCATAGCTATTTTAGTTTACAAGTTCGAGTAAAGTTTATATATTTCACCCCCTTGGAAATGTGATATCTCACTTTTGCCTTTTGTGAAATAACGTATCGACCAATTAGATAAGCGCCCATAAATTTGTAGTATGTTTGCTTCTTAACCTTGAAAGAAATATATATGTGGTCGTACAAAAAGAAATAAGAGGAAAATTTACGTACAAACTAGCACCACAGAGCGCACAATTCCTTCACCTATCGTAGGCTTCTTCCTATTTGCTTCCCCCAATTGCTTTAGGGGATGGTCAGTGCATTTACGAAAGGAGATATGTTGGGATTTTAATTTCCTCTCTTTTGCGCCCTTTTTTGTGTGTGATAGATCTGAGGAATCTGTTTGAGGCAATTTCTAAGGAGTAGAGGGAATGAGAAGTTTAACAAGGAATATAAATGTCATTTTTAGATCAAGTCTTACATGTTCTTTTTGCCAATATATGAGGTTAAATGATGGTCTCATTGGAATGCGCACTGTCCTTGATTGTCTATGACTGGCCTATGACTGGCCTATGACTAGTGAAATCTTCCGCCATTGGTTTTTATTTTATTTTCTTTTCGTGTATTGGACATGCTATATTTTCACTTTGTAGCCTATTCTCAAGAGATGTCTTAGCACACCTGAGTTCAAATCTGAATATCTGGTGTGCGTCTTTGCTGCTTAGCCGTCTGTCTTGCCTTCTTCTCTTGTATTTTCTATATCTCTGTCTATCTTCTTGATACAAGCTAATTATGGTGTTTTTCCTGTGCAGTTGTGGTTTTCAACCTTCTCGAACCTGGTAACATATCAAGAGCACTATGTGGTGAGCAAATTGGAACATTAATTGATCAGACAGGAGTGATCAGCTAACGTATAGGACAAGATACAAGATTCTGTTCATTGACTAGTGTTGTAACTTCTGTTTGAAAGTACATAGATCAAAAACTAAACCACAAGCCTATGATCTCTCTGTTCTTTATTTATGCTGGGGTGATCTTGGTACAAAGCTTGAACTGTTGGCTGCTTGTCTATACAACCAGAGTTATTGGCGTGCTGACCGAGCAATTGTTGGTGTACTGTTTAATCTATCCAAGCCCCGGGCGAACAACTTCTGAGGTTCCAGCTGTAGGAGGCTGCCGCCTGCTACTTTCCCTGCCATAGATCCCTGTTAGGTAGCAGGCTGAGCTGCTGTTTTTTACTCCTATAGTTTTCCTCCGCGGCCCATTTCTCCTGTAATTTTCTTGTGTATCCGTATTGAAATCCATGAGCAAGGGGTTTCTCATCGGCAGTGTATTTTATCATTTAGTGTCCAAAGGAATTGGCATTATTTTCAACTTGCTTGGAACATTGTCGCCACAAATTAGAAGTTAAAATTTTGTATCTACTTTTAGCTTTTGCAGCTGAAGGCAATGCAGTTGCTAAATTCATTGAAAAAGGGCAGTAATGGCTTTAGTTGTTGGAAAATTTAATGGGATTAATTACAACTTTGTCTCTTCACCCATTATTAATCCCAACTTTGGATAACCTGGGATTAATCTGGTATTATCCCAAGTTATTATTATGATTACATGTAGTAGACTTATTAGCTCTCAAAATGGTTTGGTATACCATGATGTTGTGAGTTTTAGGATGTAATGTTTCTATGTATTGATTCGATCTTTGTTAAAAAAAAAAAAAACTTGAAAGTTGGTGGTGGTGTGAAAGTCCATAGACAAACTTATAGTTTAAGGTGGTGAACTAAGTCTTGATTATTACAAGTTATGACCAATTCGATTAGGAGGGAGCCCGACATGGAGACTATGATCGCGGCTGTGGGGTCTGCCATGCTCTCCATTGAGAAAGATAGCAGAGGGATTCAGTGCACAGAGGTCGAGTACAGGGGCAAACCTGGGGTGTTTGCGATGAAGATCGACCCGGGCTTACTGGCTAAGGAGGTGTTGCCCTCTCTGTCTCCACCACCTCTCGGTCGACATGGCGAAATTGATGGAGGAGGAAGAGAAGAAAGAGAGACTTCAACAGTTTTTTGATGAAACCGCCAATGCTCACTGGATTTTTGACTCTTAGCTTTTTTGCTTTTGTATGTCTTTGTTTATGTTTTTCACATAATTGAATATTTAAAGAAATATATGCGCGCGTTAAGTCTTTGCTTTTAATATGCTTGAAACCCTAAGGTATATCACTCTTATTATTAATTCACTATTGTTGTTGTTGTTAATAAATATCGAGAATTTTGTGGTTCTAGCTATTGATGGTTTGTTGATTAATGTTGTATGTGATGTGTGATGAGTAATTGCTATTGTAACTCATTTTCACCGTCCCTAGTTTCTGAAGTATGAGGCTTTTGGGTGTATGTGAAGTTAGTAAACCTTGATTCAATTCTTCTGAGGCAACATAAATTGATTATTAGTCTGTTCTGGTGTATATTCTCAACTGTCCAGTATTTTTCAAGGTTTGTGGACAGTTTAAATTATGTATTGTGCTACTAATGCCTGTACTGGATCAGAACTGCCTGATATTTCTGAATCTAGACTAATGCTAGATACCAAAATTGTTGGTGAGGTATCTTCAGATGATGATCATGTTCTTTTATCTGTAGTATTATGTATCAGTTTTTTTTAATGCATATTGTGACGCTTGTATGTACAATTGCCAGTGGCATGAAGTGATACTGGGTTCTCTGCTAGGTTTTGTTTTTCTACACAGTTTTTTTTACTACAGTCAGTGGCAGAGTGTGGTTCTGGATCCCCTGCAGGTTTTGTATTTGGAGATAGAATGACTGTGTTAGTTATGTGGTTTATAATGTTTAAGTTTAAGTTTTGATGTGTGAGAGATGACCTTCTCTGCGGGTGGTGGTTCATTAGATGTCCAGCCCGGTAATTAAAGACTTTTCATGGAGCAAATATAGGCTGTCCTTGTGTTCAGTCTCAGGAATATATGGTTGTCATCTATCATCTATGTTAGTGATGACACTTGCCGTTCATGTTCATCTAAATTCTCAGTTGACCATATTCTCTTATCAGGTCAGGGAGTTGGTACGTTGAAACAGATTTGCCTCCTTTTAGAGGCATGCACTTAATTAGTTAACCTGTCGGTAGTTTGTATTCCTGCTGGTGCTATACTGCCGTATGCCTTCATGTGACTTGGTCACCTTTGAAAGCTTTACAATGGTGATTTCCCACTCTGTCTTTCTTTAGAGGAATATCAGTTAAAATAAGTTCTGGTCTAATTAGCCACAAACTACCATACGAATGACATAATTTGTGTGAAGACGGGCTTGGGTTAATGTACTTAACTCTTTTTGTGACTTGTGAGGTCTGTGTAGTAGTGTTGGTGATATGGGATAGGTGATTCAGTGGATGGCTACAACTATTTATGAAGGACCTCTCGAATTAAAATCAAAACGGGGCATAAGAAACCCTTCAAGAAACGACACTCATGACCTCTTCTAAATGGAGGCAATCTTGCAAACAGTTCCTGCCCTATAAGCTTTCCAGCAACTACTCTTCATAATCCTTCGGAAAAAAGAGAAAAAAGGACAAAGCATTCCTGCTGCTCATATTTTTGGGTGCAACCATATTTGACCAGCGCCTGTCTGTGACAATCGGGCTCGAGGGTCTATGTTGTGGCTGAAAGAATTGAACCAGCTGCAGACCTTTCGTTGCTATGTTGCATGCCCTTGTGCTGCTGAAGGAAACAAAAGGTGATAAATTAAACCAGGCCGCCATTAAACTATGTTCACTGCCAGGAGCGGATCCAAGAATTTATAATGGGGGTAGAATATATTTTTCTACCATTTTGTACCTTTTTTTTTCTTCTTTTTTTACTGTTTTCTACCATCTTTCTACCTTTTTCTACCAAATTTTATTTAAGGGTAGCCTATGCTAGCCCTTGCTACTCATTAGGTCCACCCATGATCACTGCTGAAGTATACTCCTGCATTTTTGCTTGCGGCTATGGCAGATCCTGACTTTCACTCACTTTCTGTTGAGTGGGTTGTCCTTGATTCTTGGCTTTTACGAGACTGATCTATCTAGAGCTGTGTTAAACATGATCGAGATATAAATTCTTATGAGGGTAGTGGGATGGCCGAAGACGGCGGTGGGGCGAGAAAGAAAGAGCTCCGAAGAGGACTGTTAAATACATCATGCTGAGCTTTTGCATTGTCTTGGCACATGTGTTTACCTCATTCTGCCTTTTGGCAACATACTTCAGAGTTCAGATCCCCAAAACCTCTTGGGCATTCTGACAGGATAATGAAATGATAAGCATTCTATTCCTCACTTTTGTAACACAGATAAATTTCCCTGTGCAAATAAAACCTGACTGTCCTAATTAGCCAATGAATTTATTTTGTAAAGAAACTAGCCTTACAGAGTTTTCTCTGTACATCTTCAAAACTGTGACATCACATATTGTGTTTTGTTTAGGAGCAACTCGATAAACAATTATTAATATTACATTTGAATAAACATAATCAAATTAAATTATCAATGGGAAGGCAAAATCTGTAGATAGCCGACCCAGGAAGAAAACTCTCATACAATTGATAGAACCATGGAGAAAAACAAAGAAACAGAGTAAATGGCCTACCAAGAGAGCCTACTAATCTATAGACATCACTCACGACAAGATTATGCGGACGGCGACCAAATAACAAACAGGGGACTAGCATAGCACGGTTGTAGCCACAAGAAATGGCCTTCATAACTCATCAGTAACCAGCCACTGCATCGTCAGTAGTAGGGATTGAAGGGGACAGTGAATTCCTTGATTCATCATAATCGTCGCAGAGAGGAGATTGCTCCACTCGAATTTCTTCGATCATTTTAGCCACCTCCATCATTGTTGGTCTCTTCTCAGGTTGGGGAGCAACGCAAGCCATAGCGACATGAAGCATTGCTACCAGCTCTTCTTCAATGTTCTTGTACCTTAAAAGCTCTGGGTCAAACACCTCCGCGGTCCACTCATCCCGGACTACTGACCTGACCCATTTCGGGAGGTCTGTCGATACTTCCTCGTCATCATTTTTGGGTCGGCTAGGAGAAGGAAGCTGGGAGGGGGCTTTGGCAGTGAGGACTTCCAGTAAGAGGACGCCAAAGCTGTAGACATCAGCCTGCTGAGACAGCCTCTTGGTTTCTGCTTGTTCTGGAGCTTTGTAGCCACCCAGTCTAGCAATGGCATGGACTGGGTTTAAGAGTAGGGAGAGGCCAAAGTCTGAGATACAGGCAACACCGTTCTTGTCAAGTAGAATGTTGGAAGATTTGACATTGCCATGGGGGATCTTGGAGGAGCTGTATTCTGCATGAACTCGAGCTAGTCCACGGGCCGCTCCAAGTACTAAGCTGATTCTTGTTGTCCAGTCTAATGGGATTCTTCCTGGTCCCCTGTTAGCTGTTATCAAAAATCAGAAACACCACATGAAATACATTCAGCTAGGAGTCACGAGCCAGCCAAGATTTCTACCAAGCAATGAGATGATTCAGACTCATCTTGAATGCAAAGCAAATTGCATTAAGAGGCAAGGAGCAGAACTGTCAGTCTTTTCTGATCACAGGCTTACAAGTTTGATTCAGAAACATGACAGAATAAAACAAGGAGAAAAAGACAAACGAGCTAATATTAAACAATAAACGTTGTGAGTAATCTTAGATGATACATGTTCAGCCAGCAATTCTTCAAGTCAAAATACCAGAAATAAGCACACGTTTGATTCAGAATTTTTGATTATCCCTTTGTGATAAGAAAGAAACAATAATAATTTGGTATCCGTATTTAAAATAAACTCGTGAAAGGTAACAGAAACTTGAAATTTTGTGAGTCATAACGCTCCAACCATAACCACTTCATATTCCTTTTTCCTAATGCCAAACCTGTTGTTTAAAATTCACAGTATATGATAAAACAACAGAAAGTCAACACAAAAGGAAACAACTCTTAGTCTCTTACCATGAAGAAGGGAATGCAAGCTTCCATTAGAAAGGTAATCATAGACAAGGAGCTTCTCCTCCCTAGCATAGTAGTAAGCCCTAAGCCTCACGATATTAGGATGTTTGAGCCTCCCAATCACATCCATATACTGCTCAAACTCCTTTCTAGCACAAGGGTTAGCATCCTTCAACCTCTTGACTGCCACCGTGCTTCCATCCTCGAGTACTGCCCGGTAAACCGTCCCTAAGCTCCCTTTTCCAAGCATCTCAGCCGATGCCCTGAGCAGATCCTCAAGCTCAAATGGCTTTCTCCTATCAAAGAACACCAGCCTACTCTTATCTGTCCCATTAGTCTCATCACTCTCACACCCTGTTCCTCCCCCACTTGCATTACTAGCATACACCCTCTTCTCACTTCCATAGCTACTTCTCCTCTTGCCAGTTTCCTCCCTATAATCCTCCCCTCCATTACTACCGAACTTCCTGCAACAAAATGCGAATAAAAATGACAGGACTATCAAGACTAACACAGAATTGGTTACTATAAGTAACACAATCACTCCATGGCCTAAACCCTTCTTGGGTTTTGAAGATGGGAGTGATGTTGGGCTTGAAGGAACTGTTTGTGTTGAAGCCTCTGCTGAAGGAGGTCCATCCCCTGCAAATTAAACCACATTATACAGAGTTTTTACCATCATTAGTGTATAAATTGGATTTACCTTAATTTTCAGTTGGAGTAATTACATAAAATGAAATGGCAGCCTGTATTATTCAAACATTAGCATATGCAGTTTCAAAGGAGCCTTCAATCAGAAGTTTACTTAACACTGGTTGCAATTTTACTAAATTTACGGTCAGGGTATTTTCATAGATCACAAGAAACATCACTCACTTATCTGATTTGACACACCTACAGAGTGTAATATCATATCAATGTTTCCATGAGCTCTCGAATAAGGTATCAAGCTTAAGCCAATAATCATTAGTATGAGTTCGCCAATTGTTACAAAATCTAGATGTACGCAACTTTATTATCCCTAGCTGGCCTAGATTAACCACTTGAAAGGCTAATATCCTATCGAACCCGAATCAAAATAAAACCGAGAATTTTGGTGACAAGAAATTGAAACCAAAATAAAAACAAAAAGTTACCTGAAAATGAACAAGTGGGAAGTGGAGAAGACCCACATAGCCCTTCATTACCCAAAAAGCTATTCTCCCCAAATTTCCTCAACAACCCATTAGGAACTCTTCCAAACAACTCATTATTCGACAAGTTAAGCTCCTTCAACTGCCGCAAAGTTTCTGAAAAATCCACGATCTTCCCAGACAGCGCATTATTCTCAACTCTCAAACTGATCAACCTAGTAAGATTGCCTAACTCTATTGGCAAGGGCCCACGTAAGTTATTATCCGAAACATCTAACCTAAGAAGTCTTCGTAGCTTACCAAACTCCGGACTTATCTCACCAGAGAAGTCATTATGACCAATGTAAACATGTTTAAGGTTAGTGCAGTTTGAAAGTGGTGCAATGCTGCCATTTAAGCGGTTATTAGAGAGGTCAAGGAAGCGTAGTTGGTCTAAGGAAGAGAGTGAGGTGATGGGCCCACGTAGGTTTAGTGAAGGGAGTGTTAGGGAGAAGACTCTTCCTTCTACACATGTTACACCAAACCAGTTTACGTTGCATGGGGAAGTGTTGGACGTCCAGTTAGCTAAGAGGTTGCCATGCACGTCGACGTCGAAGCGAAACTTTAGGAGGGATGCGGTGTCGTTCTGGAGAGTTGAGGATGTTGCATGGAAGAGAAAGAGTGTGGAAATGAGGAAAATGAGAGGATGAAGGTGTGGTTTCATGGTGGAAGAAGGGTGGTTTGACAAGAATGCATGTGTGCTCTAAACATAAGGTTTTGTCATGTATGGAAACTTTGGTTGTAAAGGTGGGAAATATGAGATGTGACCGTAGCTTTTTGAAATCTGAATATTTTTCAAGTAGAAGGTAATTGTACAGTATAGTAGTAAGATTGGCATGTGAAGATTTTGTTATGATATTATTTTGACTTTTAGTCAAATTTTAATCTTGATATTGGCTTGTTCATCAACGTCATTAGTCTTTGAGCTTTCTTTATATTGAAAAGAATAAGTCAAAGTTCATTTGAATTAGCACATTTCTAGGAGAAACTAGTTCGAATTATGGATGCAATTTAGGGAAATTGCGCGAGGATCACTACCATTTTGAAAATTTCACTATTTCTTTTAAATACTCCGTATAATAGTTCTTTCATTATGATGAAAGTCTTTAATTTTCAAGAATTGTTTATATTAAATATTTGACAATATCAAAATACTTTTTACACAATTGTTCTTATAATTTTTGGGAAAGTATTTTTAATACTAAATTGATGATAAAAAGTTCTCCTCGAATTGTGAGGACGACAAATATTTTCATATCACATATAATAGCTTTATAAAACTAATTAGAGTCATAATTAATAGGTTTGGGGTTTTTTTTTTTTTTTGGTTCTGCCGAAGAGTGCTAGTAGTAATAAGTTTGGAGTACTAAATATTCGGTGAAAAAGGGTAAAATTATTAAATTTGTCGAAATTGTACTCTTTTTCTCCCTCATTCTGTAGGCATTGATTAAAGGGAGGTGGTAATGATGGGAGTTACCATAAAGAAAGAGCAAAGGGGGAGGTGGGAGGTGGTCTGAATGATTGCTGTTTTCCACTCTCTTTGCAAGAAGAAAACTGAGCAAAAGAGAGGTGTGTGGGGGACCTGGGGGTCCGTGGAATCTGTGTAAATAAGTTGCATAAGAGGCACCTTTCTCTGTGATGAACCTCGCATTTTGCATGGTCAATATCCAAATGTTTGGTCTGACTTCTATAGTTCTACTTATGGGTATCTACATTGTTCCCTCTTTCTCTTGATTTTATGCTTTGTTGCAAAACATAACTTGACCATCTTTGAGTGTAAGTAATTAACTATGGCTAGTTTCCAAAAAGAAAAGAAAAGACGTACAAGATTGGTTCTTTTTGTTAAAAAATAAATTCATTTAGTCACATATAAGAATTGAACATCAAAACTCATAATCCGATGAATGAGATCTAAGCCTCTGAATTGAACTCCATTTTCTACTTTCTAAGAATTTTGGATCATGAAAAATGTAGCTAATAGCTAATGAAGGTTTCATGGCTCAATTTCGTATAGTAACGCACTTCTCACTTGGACAATTACTTTACACTTGAAGAAAATGTACACTGTGATCGGGGTTGAACAACCAGACATACAAAATAGGCAACATACATCCTTTATGGAGCACAAAAGCACGATGGACGTTGGATTACAGTCCCATGGACGAATGAAACGAATCATGGCACCATCATAATTAGGCACCTCAAGCTTTTTCTGGTGACTACTGAAGCCAACCACGTATACAATAGTCAACTACATAAAA
Source organism: Corrigiola litoralis (assembly GCA_901111285.1). Taxonomy (NCBI): domain Eukaryota; kingdom Viridiplantae; phylum Streptophyta; class Magnoliopsida; order Caryophyllales; family Caryophyllaceae; genus Corrigiola; species Corrigiola litoralis. The sequence goes on from CAAKMY010039707.1 coordinate 16,774, forward strand.
TCATAGTATTATTATGTTCACGTTTGTGTTCAATATAAGCACTGTCAGGGATCTTTGCTAGAGTTAATTTTTACCGCGCAATTATAGATATGCACTTCTTAGTGCTTCCCCTTCAATAAAACTAAAGCGGATTGACTTCTATTAAATAACAAAATTTAATCATATATCTTTGCATAATTTAACTAATAACAGGTAGAATTGAACAAAAAGAGTTATCTTTCAAGGAGTATGATAGGATGATATCACCCATTTTCTTTCAAAAGCAGAGTGTAATAGCATTCTTGTCTTATAAATTTCACCATTTTGTTTTAGTATTATCTGCTTCAGATTTTCATTTTTAGCTCTTCAGACTTCAATGTACTTCTTAGACCTTTCAAAAAAAATTAGATGAAAAAATAGAACTCAGACCAAACAAGACCTTTAAGTGCCAAAATGCTTAGTTTCACAAATCCACCATTAGCAACATAAACTAATGTACCTAAGGAGTGCATATTAAGCCCTCAAAATAAAATAAAATAATAACCTTCCAAAATGACACTACAAGTAACAATTCTCGACAAATGAAAAGTAGACAGGACAATAGAAGATGGAATGGGGAACCGTGGACCAATGGAAGGAGATTATTAATTCACGAGATGCCGGGAAAAGTGAGAGATAAAATTTATCAAAGGCATCAACTTTTCCTTTCCAAAAAGCAAACCAAACCTCTCTCACTGTAGTTTTGTAAATAAGAACTTTTATATCTACTAGAGTGACCAAATGAGTGACTGAAGGCGGGATTGGCGTTTAAAAATGTTCACAAAGCTGGATACAAATAATTCTCTTTGTACTTCCTTCTTACCACCTGTAGAGCTCCTTTTTCTCAAGGGTCTTGTTCAGGAAAGGACAAAGGGTGGTAAACTGGTATTACTTACGATTTATACTCCCGCAACAAAAGGGATACTTAACCAATCTAATGATAATAGTCAAACTCAAACCAGTAAGCAGCGTAGACCCTTCAAATTATCAGCCTACTAAGAGCAGTAGAAACGATCTGGGACAGGCGGTCTATTATTTTTATGCCTTTTACAACCATATGGTTCATCCTCATATATCTCTTCCATTCTTCCCTATAGCGTTAGCTACTCCAATATGAAGTACCAAAGAAAAAATACGGTTCTTAACTTCCTATACTAGTTTTGACTACGTTTTCAGGGTGAGACTAAATGCAGCACCCAACTTCAAATCTTGAACAATCTTGCATACCATATGATGAACTAGATTTAAGTTTTAACACATTGTCCAAAATATGACAACATACCAGTGCAAACAAATTGCAAACAAAATAAGATTGATCTTGGTAAGGACTTCTATCTAAAATGTCTTACGGTCTGCCAAATGCAGGCTCCAAATCAATTAAACATATTGTTTCACGTCGAAATAGGCAAGTTAGCAGTTGAATTTGGAACACGCTAAGAACCCAAATACTAATTCTGCTCTACAAAATTCTATATCTGAATATAGCGTTCAAGATTATTATGATACAGACAGGTCAATAGCCTAAATAGGCAAATTCTCTGGCAATTGGCGTCTAAAAGCTAATGCATTTTATACAGGTCAACCAGATCCAATAAAGGTATATATGCAGGTTAAACAGAAACAGGATGCTTCGTATTAAGCTAACTGTGGTGTCAAAAGTACCTTAGAAATTCCAACTAGCAGCAGCGACGGCACCAAGTTGGTGAGGCACGAAATACCACTGATTGTCCTATTGTCCCTACCACCAAATCACGCAAAATGCAATTAGTTCCATAATTCACAAGATTGTTTCTTGCAACACATACTAATCGACGAGCCCTTAAGCATAAGCCATATTGAGTTAGTAAAAGTTTTCTCCTTCAGGACATCACTTTAGTACCTTTTAGACAAGCATGCATGAGATGTACTTAGCCATGATCAGGTCAATCTTATGCAAATAATCTGCAAAGTCGCTTCTAGGCTCAACAAGGTCAGTCTGCTGAGCGGTGTTGGCACCTTATGTGCTAGGTATCCCCCTCCAGATGACATTGTTGGCTTCAGGGTTTTCTCCAAAGAAGTCGAGTAAAAACAAAAGCCATTTCCTGCAGAAGCGACACAGAGAACAATTGAATTCAATAATTCTATAAGAATTAAAAAAAATTCAAATGCACTAAATGGATTATTTTACAGCACTCACCCCCGCCCCTTTTCCCTGCCCTTGAAAGGCAAGTGAGAAGATGCACAGACCTTGTTATATTTCACAAATCGAAATCGAGCATTTAACAGAAACCATATATATCATTTGCTGGCAAGTGGAAATATTTGTTTTGACTAACCAGGACTTACTTTGATAAACAAAAGACTAAAATATTTCCAGTTTTTTCCTGACTCAGTGCTTTTAATTGATGTTCTGCATACAATATGCTTTATCGTGGTTTCTCAAACATAATCACCAATATGGACTGCATCGGACAAAAAAGTTAGAGCATTTTTCACAAGATCAAAATATATGGCTTTCATTTGTGTATTTCATTTCATTTGGTTTGATTTGATTTGTTTAAGACGGGTCTAGACACTGAGACAGAACCTTTCTGACTAAGTATAGAATTCCATTTCTGAACTTACATTCAAGATCTCTCATCTGATTGTCCATTGATCATAGTTCATTTGATGGGTAAACAGTGGACAAAACCAAGCCAGTCACATATTCAAACAGTGATGAAGTGTTACCGAAAGTACAAAGATTTTCTAATCTGCAGCACTTGATAAGTTCAGTATCAACAGAGAAATGAGACAAGCAAACTAATTAGCAAGCTAAAATACGTTTGCACTGCGACATAATTATGAACATGCCAGTGCATTGGAAACAGCATAAATATCTAATCTGAACGAACGCCTCAGTCAAAAATGGAATTTAAGAAAAGAAAATGTGAGTAAGATTAGGGACTTGACGAGCCATATCAGTGCCAAGGAAGAGGTCGGAGAATGGGAGGGGCAATAAATTTAGGGCAGCTAGGCCCAAGGGCTTACCAATCAGGATCTGATCCTAGTCATAGGTTGGTTTGGCATGAGAAGAAAATAAATAACTGCAGAAAAAAGTTTACTTTGAATCCAGATAATAGGGCTACATGACAATATGGTATAGGATTATAAAGACTACTATACCGCTCAAACAGGAAGTCTTCTGAGGAAAAACCAATCAAGTTGACTCCACACACGTGCCAAAACACCACTCGACAAAGCATGGAATGCTTGTTTTGAAGCTGACTGACGAGCTTCCAAACTATTGGGATCACTTAGGAGATCGTGAAGAGCTTTAGTTAGGTCTGATTCTTTAGAAACCTGCATAAGTTGAATTCAGCACGGGTAGTTTTCAAATAACAGGCATCATAAAAAGCTCATGGTATGGAAGCAAGAAGTTTGAAAATCATATCATGGCTAGAATACAGAATAGCTGAGAAACTTAAACAAAGACTAACTAGTAAAATATTTATTTTCATAACAAAGTCTCAAGTTTTTTTAAGAATATGTGGAGAAGTTATTGCCCAAAATAAAATTAATGAGTGAGGATAAGCTGTTAATATAAGTGCTTTTACAGAAATTGACAAATACAGATAACTTATAGGAAAAATATGCTAGAGCACAAAGTATCTCCTCAATCATCTTCTCCCCTGCCTTTTCTTAACAGTAATTGACATTCTACTAAATCTAATAAAAAGAGTCCATAGACATGTTCACCTGTTTATATAAAACATTCACCTCAATGACATTTTTGAGACACACAAGAAGCTTAATAAGGCCCATCCCCACATCTCCATATTGATAAAATAAAGATGCCAAGAAGCCTAAGAGTTCATATTGTTCATAAAACTACTGCAATTTCAATATTTAACTCTCAAATCAAAACCATTATATGGTCCCGAGCAGTATCATGCTTCTAATAAACAATTTGTGTCTGTAATCTGAAAGACACATTTGAAATAACTAACATCAACCGATCAGTCAGCATATATAGCTTTACAAAACTGAGGGTGCAGAAAAAAAAGAAAGTTGTTTACTTTTACCCACCTGCAGAACAGATAGAGGATTGATCTGCTGCATAGCTGATACCATGTGTGAGAAATGTCCAATATGAGGCCCTGCAGTTAGAACAACAATGCTTCTTTAACCATGAAAGTCAATAAGATGCAGTTTACCAAAAAGTGCTCTAAAGGTAACAAGATATGGCACATAAGATTCTGAGTTCTGACCATTTTAAAAGCAGATCTTATGTCAAAACAATAATCAATTTCTGCTCAATTCATTTGGAAATCCCAGTGGGCAAAATTGGTGCAGCACTATTATGTTTCTGGGTTGGCTAATGTTATATGAATTAGGATCCTAGAAAGCAGAAATAACCTGTTAAAACAGCACATCCAGCTGCAGCAGCCTCTGAAATATTATGACCTGCTAAGTTAGGGAGGAAAGAGCCTCCTATTACGGCAATTGGCATCATCTGATAAAACTCTCTTAGTTCACCTGCAGCAACAAACAAGGAAAGATTTATGAAAAGAAAAAAAGGGTACTTTGTCGATATAATATAGTTATTACATTTGTAATCACCGAGTAAGAGAAAAACATCTTGCTTCCTACAGTCTATGCTCATAGGAACTAGGAAGAAACAAAGGAGTGAAGGGATCGAGCAAAGTTCTCACCTAACGTATTAACCACATAAATATTTGTCGCTTGGGTAAGTTTATCATCATTGGACCTCACAGCTACAGCTAAATGTTGTTTCCTCAGTTCCTGTATCATGTATTACAGAGACATACAGCGACATGAGAAGGAAAATAACATTTTCTGCTAACCTGTCAAATCTACCAGCCTATCAAAACCTGTCAAGTTATATTGCAGAATGAGATATGAGTAGATCCAAAGATCCGTTTGAAATCGATAACCTTGCTATTTTTAGGCATTTTCCTCTTTCTTAAGTACAAGATGAAGTGTAGAAAAGTGTCGATATTTATCTAGTTGTCCAAGTGTGATTTGCTCTAGTTAGTAGCTCAAGTGACATAGTTAAAAACAATGGTCCACATAGCCACAATATAATAATATAAGAGATTATGGAAGTACAGTGTTACGCTACCTGCGCAAAATCTAAGCCATGCTCTGGGTGCCTGGGCACGATAATGGTCAGCAGTTTTGGGTGGCTTTGGACCAGGTTTTTATGAACTCGAAGCATCACTGCAAACCAAAAAGTCTTTCATTCCAGTTAACTAGCAACCAACATAGACTTCAAGGAAGAGAAAGCACACAAGAAAGTCTTCAGCAGAATTCACACCAATCATTTCATATTAACAAAGTTCCTATGAAAAGCTTCCGTCTGGTCCATTGTAACTTTTTAATGAATTTGACCATATTTAATTTCATGCGTAGAAACTTTAACCCCCCCCCCCCCCCCTCAATCTCCCAAAAAGAAAGGGAAAGAAAAGAATGGAAAAGAGAGAACTGGTTTTTGCCATACTGCCTTCAAAAAATAAGTAAGCTTAGACATTGATGATATCACTCCACAAGATGTAGTTTGGTACATGTTATGTCAAGGACTTTTGATTGGGAAGCATAGTGCCATATAGCTCCTTATAGACATGGAAAAACATTATTTGATCCGAAAAAGTTGGGGCTATGGTAGAATTTCTTGATTATATCATTTGGTAGGCCCCTCAAAGATGGATGGACAACCTCATAGCAATGCTGGAAGCTAAACTAGTATTCAAAAACTCCTATTTTATCCAGGATCATTATACTCGCAAGAAACAATGCTTTAGTAGGAAGGGCTAATATATGAAATAAAATACTGAGAAGCAAAGGTGAGAAAAAAACACAAGATGATGATAATGTCTACGTTTTAGGTAGAAATCACTCTCCTATGTACCATGCCAGACTAGAAGCTTAAATCAAAGTAAACGATTTTTACAATTAAACCGACCTTCATGCTCTCCTTTATGCACAGAGGAACACATCCAAGCTTGCCTCTGACCAAGTTGATTCTGCAAATCTTCTATACCTTTAAGAAGATTCATTGGAGTCTGACATTTTCCAACACCTAGAAATGCAAATAATCAACACCAGTTAAGCTCTCAAAGCTTTAAAAAAGAAGCCATTCCATTTTAAAGTTAGAAGCAAATTGGGGGGGGGGGGGGAGGTTCTAATCAGTAAAATAATTTACATATGAACTTGTATTTTATTATTATACCACAGACAATCCAAATAAGTTGCAAAATATAAACCTCCTCTGCTGTGGGAATATTAATACTGCTGGTTTAGTAAATTATATCTTAACCTTGGAAAAATCTTCTACATATTATATTAGAAGCAAAGCCAGGATGACTATTTCTTCTGTTTCTCATGTTAATATCATAAAAGAAAAAAAACAGAAGAAGCCCTAACATATCAGTACTGATGCTGTAAAGAATACTGCACTTACAATCTGAGAACAGTAAACACACGCACGCTCATGCACACACTCACACGCACACACAGAGGAGAAATCCACCAAACAAAACAAAAAATATTCTTACAATATTTCAAGTCAGCAGATGAGCCGATGATGAATGGTGGTGCTTGCAGTAATTGATAGCGGATGGCCTCTGCAGTGCTCTGCAAAACCCAAGTTATTTAGACTGCAAAGAATAGCAGATAAGTTTCAAGTACAGGGTATGGCTGTATACCAATGGCACAATCAAGGAGAACTTTGATAGCATCAAGGCAATCAGAGGAACTACTGCAGGCGCAGACCACTTTCTAAAAGATTTTTCAGACATTCGAGCATTCAGCAAGGCCAACTTTATCTGGATAAAATAAGGAAGACGGTGTTAAAACTAACTACCGAAAAAAGCCTCAATATCATGAACAAAACTGCAAAAAGAGATGCAAGCTCATGTGCCATAATCTTTCAGTAGAGATGAACTGGGGAACAAGTCGTTACCCCTCCGACCATGGCAGGAAATAGAACTACTACCTCTAGAATTTAAACCCTTTATGTTGTCATATCTAGAATCTACACTGTGATATTAAAATAGCCTAAAGGGGTCATGCATGTACATTACAAGATCTTACTCCAGGAATGCCTAGGTGGATCTACATACAAATAGATGGTTCTATCGTGCTTGGCTTACCATTTACCAAAGTACAAAGGAAAGAACATACACCACAATTGCTACAAAAGTCATGCAAGAGAGAGTAATTAGAGGAAAAAATATATAATGAGGTCCTTCAATACGTTTTACCAGAATGAGGTCTATATGAAAACATTTGAAAGTTTAAATCATTCAAGTCATCAACTCTAGCAGGCTAGCTCCTATAAACTTAACGATTTGATTTACCAGAATGAGGTCCAATTACTCTTTCAGCATATCTCACAACGATAATTTTCCAAAGAACTATGGACTTACCTTACTTTTTGAGGCAGACATTATAAGATTTGGCCAGAGTTCACTCTCCAGAAGAATAATAACAGTTGGTTTCCAGTAACCAAGGAAAGCATCCACAGCAGCCGGTAGATCCACTGGAGTAAACTGGCATATGAAAATTGTTAATTCATTTCTACCAAATATGAAATAGACATTCATTTCTACAGAATGAAAGGAAGTAAGAACAATCAAAAGCAATTGATTTTCAAAAGAAAACAAGAAGCTAAAACGAAAATGCAATTCAGCCATGAGCAAGAACTTCTTAATAGTCACCCAAGTTGGTCACCCTTGGGTTACTTCCCAAACAAACACATATTAAGCTACAATAACGAAAAAAACAAAATTAAAAATCTATGCTTATCCAACTGCCCAAATATTAGTTTCATCTGCAGCATACTAACTTCACTTGCTTGATTCTAGAATGTGCGTCTAGGCAAAAGGCGCATTCTAGTGCAGCTACAGCAATGAGACACTCGAGGCACAACTAGAATGATGCTCAAATGATAATGATCCCAGAAGTCATCAACTATGTACATAATTCATCTAAGCACAGGCCTCCAAAGATAAGACTAACCAAATAAGCGACAAGGTTGGTGACAACATTTTATCCAAAGCCAAGCTAAAGGTGTTCATCCACTATCAAGTAGGGAGTAGCACAAATGCATGGGCAAGTATACCTGATAAATTACAGCTGGAGGAAGCTGGTCTTTCAGAACCTCACTGCAACAAAACATCTAGCATTATTCATGTGGACCTTCTGTATTGTACCAGATAAACGTGTACGACGTACTACAATAAATTTATAGCATATCATACTCTCCAAGCTATTATCACAGTTCTATTTTTAAAGTTGATAAGCCACCCATTCTCTACCCTACATCGACCAACTGCAGCAACTCAGGAAGTACGGGCAAGAAGCAATAAACTTCATGCAAAACTAATGTTGATATTCATCTAGTTTTAGTGATGACCATTGTAATTTGAACACAATGCCAACGGGCAGCAATACGGCCTTAAAAGTCATTTACTTTAGAAGCTCACGTAAGTGGCTGACCTCCACGGCTCCACATCAGCTAATACGAATAGTATGTGTCCCTCAAACGTCGTCTATTTAGTATATTCTACATGTCATCTATTCTAGAATGACACCGCCTCAGCAGCAACCACTTTAATGTTCTGAAGTAACACTGCACTTCTAAAGATTAAATGAACTACTCTTGAGACCGTCTCACAGTAAGATACTCTCACACAAGACTTTGCGCATTACATATTGGCTATTGCTAACATAATTTTACTTATCAAACTCTATCACACATTCACACCTATGTTCTCTGACAACTTATTAAATAAGGCAATCTCACCTCACAGATTGAGCTAAGAAGTAACTTTTTATCAACATTGTAAAAAAAAAAAAAAAACGACTTTAGTCAAAGTAGAAAGTCAGCTTTTTTTAATCATAGAGTATCCCTTTTTGCTTAAGAGAGAGTTGGTAGCTAAAATGAGATATTCTTATACAAGAATAGCTAATATTTTCAATTGTCACTAGCTAATTTTTTCTACTCTCGCTAGCTAATGTACTCAACTCTCACTAGCTAATGTTTTCTACTCTCAGTAGCTAATGCACTGGACTCTCACTAGCGTATGTTTTCGACTCTCACTAGTCAATGTTTCGACTCTCACTAGCGTATGTTTTCAACTCTCACTAGCTAATGTTTTTGACTCTCGCTAACTATTGTTTTCGACTCTCAGTAGCTACTGTTTTCTACCCTCACTACTCACCAGCTAATGTTTTCTACTCTCAATAGCTAATGTTTTCTACTCTCACTAGCTAAAGTTTTCTACTTTCACTAGCTAATGATTTCGACTCTCACTAGCTAACGTTTTCTACTCTCAGTAGCTAATATTCTCTACTCTCACTACCTAATTTCGTCTACTATGCTTCCAAATTCCCATAATTATTTGATAAAGTAAGTTATTGATCAGACATATGAGCTTTCAAAATGAAAAAGGCGAACATTGACAAAATTACTCACAATGCAGAAAGAGTAGTAGTCGTCATCAAAACACTAAACTCCGGCCGCTCAACCAAACACCGCCGAATCACCGGTATCGCCGCCATTCCTTCCCCTATAACAAAACCCAACCCAATCACAATTCACCAAAACAAACATCACAATCAATCAATCAACCAATCAATCAATCAATGTGGTGTACCGAGCGAGACGGCGTGGAACCAGAGGAGGTTCCCGGTCGGGCGGGGTAGAGACGGGTGGCCAAGACGTTCGGTCCAACGGCTTGGGTGTTCGAGTGCTCGCAATTTACGCCACCGGAGATGGAGGCGTATGAGCGGCGAAAGGGTGGTAGTTAGTGATTTGTAGAGTGCGTATAGTGATTTTCCTCTTTGTCTTGTCATCATTACTCTTGTTGACATTTTTAGTGGGAGTGTAAATAGCCAGGATTATATTTGTATCTCGCGGCAAGGCGGCAATTACAGTTGGGGTGGTGGAGTTCGGTAAAAGGAGGGAAAATTATAGTCTAGGTGTAATAGTTTTTTTTTTTTTTTTTGAAAGAGTGTAGGTGTAATAGTTACTTCAGTTAAATACGATACGCGAATTGAACGGAGTTTAATATGTATGTATGTATATAATTTGATAAATATATTAAAAATACGTTTAAATAATATGTGGATAAAAAAATTCAACTTTTAGAGATATAGATATTCGTGTTTAATATGGCATGAATTTAAAAATTCGAGTAGAATTCATAGCATTATCACATAAAATTGAAAATTTTGAGACGTTCAATCAATCCATTAATTTTGGCATAAGCTCGAATATGTATTTGTTAATTCGTAAAGGAGGAGTATTTTTGAGTTTTTAAAAGCAATAACCTTTTTATACGTTTCGAACAGGTTTTTTTAATTACGACGCGTTTTATTCACGTTTAATGCGCGTTTTAACTAACTATAACTGAATTTTATTTTTATTTTTATAATTTCTTCAGAAGACGTTTTAATTTTGGCTTATTATTAGGTATGGTAATAATATAATGTGATCATTTTTTTATCACATTGCAAAAAAAAAAAAAGCATTCATCACTAGCGTTCGTGTTTATTGATGATAAATAGAGTTAATATCATATGCACTCTATTTTTTTTATATATGACTTTATCACATTTTGGGATATGTTGTTGATCTTAAATAACTCGCGTATTATATAGAAAGTCTTGTAAGAGTCTATGACGGTCATTGGTGATAATAGTAATATGAGAGCACATATAATTAAAAGAAATGGTATAATTAACTTAGAATTAAACGTAGTTTATAATTGAGATAAAATGGAAAACATACACTGAGACTTTTTTATATGAGGAGGGGGGGGGGGTGTTAGATAGTTTGCTTTTGTTTTGATTATTGATCATTTGTTTGCTCTCCAATTTCGATGACGTATATTCGACGAGTATTCTACTGAAATCTGATCATGCGGTCATTCCCTAGCAGTAGGAAAAAGGAGTCAAACTTGAATTTTGAAAGAATCAATATATAAACGTGATCTACCCATGGGGGGCATAGCGTATACATGGACCCTTCCAACTCAACATGCATAACATAAAGTTATAAATATTTTGTTCACAAGAAAGGAGATGTACTAAGGGGATAAGGGGCAAAAAGTACCATGAAGATGCCAATTGTTATTCTCTTAAACTGCAAAAAATACCACCAAGCATAATCGTTTAAACAATTATATCCAATCTAAAGATGATAATGATCATGTATTAATTAAGATAGGGGTCATCAAGTGAGATCACTAATATCACTCCTACAAAGTAAAACTCACAATTTTCTCGGAACTATTCAAATGCTATTATAGAGTTTCAGAAGAATATTGTAAAAGTATTTGACAATTAAAGTAGCTAGAAACTTCGATTATGGGTTTTTAAAACATCAATTATGTATCAGATTGAAACTCCAAAGTCTAATGTAATCTCCAATAAATTTATTCTTGACTGTAATATTTTATTTTGTGTTTTCAAACTTCTTCAAATGTCATTGGAGTTTCTAAAACTCCACAGATATTTTTCTAAAGCTCTAAGGGATCTCAACTAAAAAGTGATCTCACATGATCTTTTTCCTACTAATTAAGTTACAACAATTACTCTAAACGATCTACTTTCTAGAAAGAAAATATGAACATCAATTGTGTTATTAAATCAAAATATCAAATTTAAAGCCTAACAATAAGTAATGCTTGAAAATTAATCTTTTCACGAGAATCATTTAATTACTCTTAGAATATCATTGATCTTTTCAACTTCAAAATTGAGAATCATCTAATCATGATTAATGCAAACAAAGAATCCAGTGCAAAGTGTTTAGTTGGAAAAATAATAATAACAATCAGTGACCTATCCTTAAAATGCATTTGCTCAATTGCTCCCAATATATGCATGTCGTCTTAGATTGTTTGGTTTTCTTTAGATGGATGTCTAAGTCTAAAAACAAGTAGTTAGATTGACTCAGTAACGGAGAATTTGGCCGTTCAATATATGTGTCTTTCGTCTTAAAACCATTTGATTATCGAAGAGTAACATGCAATCTATAAGTTAGTCTTTCTCTATTCTTGTGTTATATTAGTCGATCTATACAAGGTCCTATTAAGTTTATCAGTTAAGTGGTTGACATCCGACTTCTTTATATTATGGAATAGTCACATATATGTGGCCGTTCTTCCTTAACACGTTGCATTGTAAGGCAAAAGCGAAGGACATATTCTCAATCCACCATTACATAAACGAAACGTTGCATGAATAGTTTCTTTTTTGACTATCGTTGGAGCCAAGAAGTGATTTCTGATTCTTGAATACCATGCAAGCTATATTATCTTCTTCGACCGTGTGGAACGTTAAAGCTTCACATCTCTTTCATGCAGTTCCAAGATCCAGGGCATATTCACGTTTGAAGATATCCTAAGCATCACCCACCATGCAAGTATGCAACCAGCATAAATGACATCCTGCATTATGTGAAGGAAAACTTTGACGTATGTTGCTGCTGTATATAACCGCACATTATATGATACATTCCTTGCATACCATGATGCATCAAGCACTAAGATAAATATTGATAAATATGTGTAATCTCATGAGTAGCTGTTCAGATTCCGGTAACGTATTGGTAACACTAGTAGGAATTCATCTGCAATCTAGCTTATCCGGACAGCAAATGGTATGTGGTCCTTGTCTCACAAACTACGCGACTGTGATCATAATTTGTGGTTCCTTCAGGCAGCAAAGTTTGACAAATTGAACCCAAGTTGTGAGAGTGACTGAGTGAGGAAAACCACTATTTATGTGGCATTTCTACTGTGAAGGTAGTGTTTTCCGTACTGCATAGTCTGCATTCTTGAGTTGATTCATTGGCAGGACGAAATGGTCTGATCTAACTCAGAAAAATATTGTTGGACAGACAAAATTTAAAGTAGGTTGCATATATAGGTTCTGTCCATGCCGAGCCTACTGGCTAACTGATTGGATATATATTGAATACATGCTGAGTTCGGCGTGTCTATACACTGCGAGACAATATTGCATGGTCCAAGACCAATGCTCCCACCACACACAAGAGCTAATTACCAACATTTGTTTTAACATATTTATTAATAACCACCTTTAATAAGACCACCTCTTTATGAGAGGTGGAAGCATTGGCGACCATGAAGCCTATGTCTTATAATCAATACTACACCTTAGCTAGTTTCATTTGAGAAGTATTGTCAATGGAGGGGCATGACTGCAAGTTACAGACTCACATTCCACAAACCGTTGCATGCATGTTATGATGTTAACACTATGGCATCATATTAAAGGAACATTCATAGCAGTCTACGCACACAAATAAACATTATTACCAAAAGCAGTCCAGGATACGAAACAGAACGTGATACTGACACCACTAAACTGATAGACAGCGATGATCACGTTCAGAAAGCCTTGTCCATTTCTGATCCATCCCCGAGTTCAACTGCTTCTTGCATCATATTTACAAACAGATGGACATTGATGGTTATGGGATACTCTACAAACAGATGGTAATTATATGTCAACCAAATAAGAAAAAACCAATGACTCCGGCCTGTAGACGCCAACTTAATTTGTCCTAAAACTCACCCATGGCCGTGGATGCACCAGTGGTACTTGCTTTGCCCTCCAGCGGAAGTCCAATGACTAGATTACCATCACCCTGGAAAGAATTTTAGATATCCATTTGCTGAATAAATGGCACAAAAGTTGTGAAAAACACGCACAAATCAGTTTCGAGATGACTGTAAACCCGTCAGACAAGTAATGTAAAAGATATCTAATTACCAAGATGAAACAGTAAAATACTGAAATGCGTAGCAGTCTGAATTGATCATCATATTAAGCCAAGTGCAAGACATATTAAGACAGAAAGTAAGAACCACATTTAGCAAACAAATCACCTCGGTACTTAGTTATATCATAACCAATCATAATTTCTTCAATTGTAACTGCAAATCTGCAGTCATGATTACCTCATAAAAACGCAATCATAATTCAGAATGACACCTATACAATGTGTTAATATTGCATAGATTAATTGATTGAAATTTTATCATGAAATTAAACACAACAGATTCAATATTACAGCAAGAAAGAGACATTCAGTAAAAGGGAAAACACACAGAAAACGAAAAAGAAGACAGAAAAGGGAGGAAAAAGCTTGTGGCCATGCAGTGATGTGGTAAGGTTGAGGTCCATCCCTTAGCTTATGCATTGCATGTCAATGGCATAGGACATCTAACTTTTTCCCTTTGGATTACGATTGTGGGGGTATCTTTTCAAAGTTTCAAAGATGGAATCTGTTGAAATCCCCACCTCAGTCAAAAGGAATACTCTTTAGTCTTTACTGACATTCCACCATATATGAGTTTTTGAGAAGTCAGATTTCTCTAATGACAAAGTTGCAAATACTACCTTATATTGCAGATAACATACTCAAGAAGAGTATGCCAAGAGACAGAGATAATCTGACATCGTATGCTAGTTGATCCTGATCATCAAATCTTATCTAGCTTGTTCTGTTTCCTTTTACCGAAAGGAATACAAAAGATTTAACCTCAGAAACTTTTAGACCGGAGAGGTGATCGTGGCTTCATAATCTATTGTCTGCTGTCATGTCAGCCACATAGTAAGGCTCTCACTTAGATTAGTTGCGTGATAAACTGTGAGAGCAATGAGGAATATAATCTAGTTCAGAAGCGCCATGCCTCTGGCAAGCAATCACCAGAATGTTAAGCATTTGGTTTACAATTAAGGTATCGAGTATCAACTAGATAAAACCAGCAGCATCTTATCAGAAGATCTCACTGGAATAATCTATCAATCTATAAAGGTCCAAAGTAAAATCACAAGGGATCGTCCCTGCAATTCTTAAAATCCTGAGACCTTTCTATAGTTAACCAAAAAGCTCACCTTCACTCGAAATTGGAGGTGATCATATCAAGACTTCCAATTTCTTTAACGGTCTATAACAACTCGAACATAAGGGATTAGAAATTAGTCAAATTACAATATGGTCTGAAATGATCAAGCTAGGATATATTGTCAATCAGGTAGTGGTTATTAATTTGGTTTACACAATTTGGGAAGAGATCTACAAAAATATATCATGGATATTGTATATGTGTATTCATAGCATCATACCTGAAAGTAGCAAGATTAGGAAGTTATATTAATGAGAATCATTACTGTATATACACTTTTATGGGAAGGAAAAGGTGAGGCCATATTTTCTAGCTCATGATAAGAGCAAAGTCTGATTCTAAGTAACGAATTTGATTGCACTAATGTTTACTATCACCAGCACACGTGAGCAGAGATTCCTGAGGTACAACAGGGGACCTCGGCACTGGATCATGACAGCTCGCAAGGGATCAAAACAGAAGTCTTAAGCAGAAATAGAGGCTGCCAAAAGTTTCAGTAGCGCATATATGATGGCCCTCTAAACTTAAGGAATCATTTCATTTTCCAAGTGGCAACTCTTTTTGCATCCTCCTAACTGATACTATAAATTTCATTATCCCTCGTCCTCCCTCAAGCATTACTCACATAGTTTTCCTTACATAGATTTCCTCCAAGAGCCTTCGACTCAACATATCATACTCATCATGGATTACAGATCAGTTGAATTTTCAGAGAGCTCAAGGCATAGTCCTACTTCATTCGCCTTCTGTAACGTGATTTCAGCATAGTATTGCATACTTATATGCCACATTTCCATGCATCGTTATTATCACTTGTAAAGAATTGTTAAGTTAGGCTCTTTTGTTTCAATTTAGTTACCATATCATCTATTCACATCTCTTGGAGTATATGCTTAAAAATTATTGCACTAGGAGGATAAAGCCAATCGCACATCTTTTACATTGATCTCAGCGCAAGAACATATTTATGATTCAAGAGTTGAAATTACATACGGAGTAGCATTTATTCTGTAACGCTAAGATGTGATCTAACTTAATTTTTTTGGTGACCACAGAAACAAATGTGCTGCGTGCTATAGGCAGTTCAATAAAATGGAACACCTTGTTGATCACATGCGGACATCTTTCCACTCGGTCCATGAGCCTATGTGTGGTGTGTGCAAAAAGCACTGCAGATCATTTGAATCACTGAGGGAACATCTCATTGGTATATATATACTGTTTTCAGCTATTCTCTTGAAAATCTTTTTAGGTTATAAAGAGAGTCAAATGCTAAATCCAAATTATTGTTGGAAGAGATTTGGAGAGGGTACAATAGAGACTTTTTGAAGGGAAGCAACACTTATTCTTACTTATACTTTGTAAGACAAATTGGCACATTCGAATTACACAACCTTGACACATAATTTTTCTTTTAAGTAGTCAAGAGGTTCATGAAGCGAGTTCCACAGATACATGTTCTATAAGTGAATCATACATTGCAGATATATGAATCTATGAGTAATGTTTACCTTAATTTGTTATAAGATCCTTTTGATCTGATCATTAATTACTTGTGCAGGACCCTTGCCAAAGGTGGAATGTGCCAAAATTTTCAGCAACCGAGGGTGCAACATATGCTTGAACATCTTGGACAGCCCTAATAGTCTCAGAATGCACCGTGCAACATGCCAACTTCCACGCCCAAATGTACGCATCAGAAGCTTAAAGTTAGCATTGATGGAAACAAGATAATAATTCCATGGAATTTCGTTGAATTTGTGTTTACACTTTCGTGCAGGGTTTGGTTTCTCGTATGGCAAACATGGGAATGCACGATGATTTGAAAATAGATACTGGCCGAGGAAGAACTCCAAAAGTTGTTGCATTGGCCTGCAAAATGGTAGGTGGTGGCAGTGACGGGTCCTTGGATGTTTGTGGCAAAGTTTGCCTGACTGATGAATATGATAACATCCTTTTCCACACATATGTCAAGCCTCAAATTCCAGTAACTAATTACAGGTATACCTATCATTATTTCTCAGATCACCCTTACAAATGTAACTTATATCATGATGATATGCTGACTCCTATCATTTAATTCGGTTAATACAGGTTCGAAACAACAGGTATTAGGCCTGAGTATTTGAGGGATGCAATGCCATTGAAGCAGGTTCAACGAAAGATTCAAGATTACCTTTGCAATGGAGAACCTGTGTGGAAAATTCGGTCAAGGGGAGGAAAAGCTAGAATTCTTGTGGGTCATGGACTAGATCAT
This sequence comes from Corrigiola litoralis, assembly GCA_901111285.1. Classification (NCBI taxonomy): domain Eukaryota; kingdom Viridiplantae; phylum Streptophyta; class Magnoliopsida; order Caryophyllales; family Caryophyllaceae; genus Corrigiola; species Corrigiola litoralis. Next base: position 33,979 of record CAAKMY010039707.1, read on the forward strand.
GACCTTGAGTGCTTAGGAATGGAATATCCTACAATAATGATAAGGTATGGGCAGACTGGTATCACTAGACTCAGTAGTTACTAACAACATCATAACCCCAATCACAACATAAAGAAGCCCAAGGGTTACGTGAGCTATTTTGATTTAGTTCATTATCATCCGAAGTTCCGAACCCAAAGAACAGTAAATATTTGGCTCCATCGGAGATGAACAATAGACTTAGTAGTTAATGATGCACCATAAGAAACAAACAGCTAAAATGCTTCAAATTATTACTATTAACTCATTATGTTCTCTCCTACAGGGATACTGCAAAATATCCTCCACTGATGAAAACCAGCAAGCTGAGCAACTCACTCAAATACCTAACACAAGCATACTTGGGGCAAGTACCTCAGCTCAAGAATATGTTTTTTGTCTATTAAATTTCTCTAATCTTTCAGTTCATCATTAACAGTAACTTTGGTCTTACAGCTATGAGATTCAGAATGGTGTCCAAGATCCTTATGAAGACTGTGTGTCAACAATGAGACTCTACATGAGAATGAGAACCCAAAATCACAAGGCAGAAGATTATCCACTAGCAAACGACCCGCAAAATCGTAACAACCTCGCGCAATGGAGGGAAGCTGAACTTCTGAGAAAGACTTCAGAAGAACTCTTGGGGATGTCAAGGGCTGACTACTATTGCTGGTGTTTGGACATGAAGGGATATGCCTAAAGCACTGCACCATATTTGCATGGCGCATAGAAAAAACAAATAGAGATTTCAGAACTTCCCATACTACCCCACACTATCTAGAAATATTGAAAATAATATTATCTAGAGTTATTGGTGATTTACTAAGTAATATAGTAAATTTTACTAGATTCAATATGTAGTCCATGATGGTTTTCAATTCTATGAAATATAGTATACACCTTCTGAAAATTAGCGTATTTGTTGTACTTATGTAAGAGTTCTTAGTAGTATGCTCTATTGCTCTACTTAATCTTGTGCTTACAGAATAGACATGCTCAAAAATCTATGAAAATTAGCCAACCCACATGTGAGTGATAGGAAGTATTACATCGATGACTAAAGTTGAGGAGGGTAGTTTATAAGTTTAATTAATGAGCTACTCCACTTATTGAGCCAAGCTCTGCCTTGGTCTATCATCGGATTTGTCTATTGGTTTTAAGATGGAATCCTACTAGCTAGGCTTGTGAGTTTGTCTTTAACTCTCCTTGACAAATTTGACATGGTCTGAGGAGACTACTCATAAGTATATATGAAACCTGATTAGGCTTGTGTTGTACCATTAGCTCCCCGATAGTCAAGGTTATTACATCATCAATAGTTTTTTTGTGACTTAGATTGAATTATCATCAGCATCAAATAAAGACCATGATTTATTTCGACAAACAAACAATTGCATCTTTCATATTCAAAAGATTCTTTTTATTCTGAAAATAACTATCCACAACAATATTGTAAAAACTAATATAGCCAATATAAGAAGTGCATGTTTGAAAGTGCTTTTAAGATAGAAATGGTAAATGCATTTAACTAGAGCTTTTCAAACAAGTGTTTAGCTCATACCAAGATCACATGCAAGCTACCAATGATCAGTTGTATGCTACGTACAGTTGTTCCATAGAGCAACTCAGCTTCCAAGCCTTCAGCTACGTACCAATGTGAAAATATTCTGAAACTTTTGGCATTTTCGATCGATGAGTAAGAATTTTCTTATTATAAAAAATTTCTCAAAGAGTCATCAAGCACGAGGGCGCTTTGGCATGAGTGCGAGTTTCGACGGGAACGTGTGTCTTGGCAAAGGCATGAGACTTTGGCATGGGTCGAGAAACTGGTTGTGGTGCTTATCTTGACTAAGGTGGAGCATGTTGGCTTCTAGGTGGAGCTACCCGAGTCCAATGGGTGATGGATGTGTGGAGTTTTTGGTGATTCTACGAGTTTTGGTGGTTTGATGAAGATGCTGAAACGAGAGTGCTTTGGTGCAAGTGGTGTGCTAGAGTATTCCGTGGTTTACTTTTGTTTGTTGGTTTTGAAGTCAATTGTGGTATACGCAACTGTTGAAGTCAAGGTGGAGATTGTTGGGATTGTGACTGCAAAGTCGCATTCGGGAAGTCACAACAGAGATACGAGAAGAGGTAAGACATGAACCGTTGAGGAAGAGATCAATGAAGAAGCACAATTCGACTCGAGCAGGTGTGGCTCGAGTGAATGGGCCTCGCGCGAAACAAGGCAGAGACGAG
>CAAKMY010039708.1:0-12223 GCA_901111285.1 Corrigiola litoralis
AATAATAATAATAATAACGATAATAATAATAATAACACTAAAAATAATTTTCTAAACTTTTCTGAACTTTCTGTATTTTTTGTAACTTTTCTGAACTTTCTGCATTTTTCTGTATTTTTTGTAACTTTTTTGAACTTTCTGTATTTTTCGTAAGTTTTCTGAACTTTCTGTATTTTTCTGTATTTTTTGCAACATTCTGTATAATAAAATAAAAAACAGGGTAGGGAACAGGCCCAAAGGACTCCCAAATGACGCTATGGGTGAAAAATGACCAAGATTAGAATCGAGTTAGTCGCTCATTTCTTTGTCTTTAATGAAAATCTGTGAAATAATTCTCGAATCAACATATATAAGGAACTTCTTTATGTCAAGGATCAAGGAAGAAATCTGCCATAAGGAGCAGATTTCATCTCTTAGAGCTTGAGTGATAGTAAGATTGTTGCCCTTTATATGAATGTTGAAAAAACTCATTGATATCGCTGGTTGAACATCGTTATGATCCGTTGTCACTTTGGTAATCAGTATATCGGGCTAAGGAGTTGCCAAATTTTGCAAGATATATTGTATACACTTGAGAGAATGTGCTCTTAAGTATATTTGTATGTACCTTGATGTATTTTTTGACAAAAAAAAAATAAAAAAAAATAAACATACCCTAATTCAAACTTGAGAGTAGGTACTCTCAGGTATACCTAATAATTTTGCCCAATTTTTGATGTGTCAACAACTAGAAGAGGGAAGGATTTAGGTATTTGGGAGTTTAACATATAATGATCATGTTCAAGACGAACTTGTCATTCCTTAAATTGAATGTTAGTTTTTCGGAAACCTGAAAGGTTTGAATTGAATGTTTTTAAAATGTTTGTTATTTTTATTAGTCCAAATACTCCAAAGTTAGGCAGTAAATTAGGAAATACTTATATTGATAAGATACATCTTAACAATCTGAATGTTATTATTTGTAACATTAGTGTCTCCATTATTTCGAACTAACGAACATAATCACCAATTACGTTCCAATATCGAGACGTTTGTGAACAATAAAAAAATTAAGTGAAAATCGGGTCTCTTCTTCTTTATCACACTAAAGACATATGGAGGGGGTATGAATATCCCTTTGAGTTAGGTTGCTTGTGGTAGGAAGGTCATTATTAAGCACTTGTCAAAGGAATCTTTTGATCCTAGGGATGATGTTTAACTTTCTCCATTCTTGTCTTTCCTAATTTTTATATATATATTTATTCAATCTAATATATAAACATAATAAGAGGGATTTGGGTGAGTTGATGAGACCATTCCAGCCTTACCTACCTTCTATTTCTCTCTCCATCTCCACCACCCTTATCCTCAACCACCTCTACCTGTGTCGATGTCATCCTTCTCCTTCTCCACATCATTTCTCTCTTCCCCATACACAAACATTTTTCTCTATCTTGCCACCCTCACCACCCACAAAACCCCCACCCTTGCCTAAAACTGTTATGACAACATCATTCTACGATCCCCCCTATTTCATTTTATTCGTCAACACCTCTGGTTCGGATGACCAAGTGCTCTGCACATGGGCTTGGTCGTTATAAAGCATTTTCGACAACAATCGCAGCGGAAGCAAATGTCAAATAGGTGTTTGTTTAGATAAAATCTCATATCTTGCTCCAACGAAGTGTTTTTAACTAAACAAAGATTGATATGGAGTTCACGTCGAAAATACGGTTGGGTAGAACAGTGGAGGACTTTGACACAAGTGTTTATATAATATAACAATAATGATAATTAGATAATAATAATAATTAATAATAATATTAACAACAACAATAATAACACTAACAATTATAATTCCCAAGGATGTACACGAGTCGAGCCAAACTTTAGCTCGTCATGGTCCAATTTTGAATTGGAAACCTAAGCTTGAATGTGAATAAACTAAATTACTCAATGTTATCCCAAGTCGAGTGGGTGTGCTCGGGGAGAAAAATCATTTAGTAGTTGTGAGACCTATTAATGATAAAATGCAACTACCACTTGTTTCTATTTATTTCTATTTTTCATGTCTTTTAATAGGTAATTCAACAAACTATTATATTTATTCTAATTGTCAAATAGAATTATGAAAAGAGAGAAACAAGTATAGAAATAGACTAAAAATGGGATGAGGTGATTTTTTATCTATATTTGGTATTCCTTAAAATAAGATGTTAGTTATTACTTTAAATTGTATTTCTTTAGTAGGAAAACATAATGGGATATAGTTTGTGATTTTGTAGTGCTATTAACGATTAAAGAGTATTATGTTGAGGTGTCCATAACATTTCGTGAATTATCTTGTAATGAACTTACATATATAGAGTACAAAACCATATTATATAAAAAAAATGTTAACTAAATGTTATAATCTACTAGTATATGATAACTAATCAAAATTTTTAAATAGACATGAGACATGAAGTTTGTGTAACAATTTTGAAGATTAAAAAAATAACCTTATATATATAGCCACTTATACAATACAAAAAGTTTGAGGAGCAATGTGTCCACTGATTGGAAAGTCAATCTAGCCTACGTTGTTCCAAATTTGAGTCTGTATATTTTCTTTCCCTGTAATATTAGCTACTCAAAATAAAAATAAAAAATATATAATGGGTGCTTGTTGCTTTAAAAATAATCAAAGTACCTAATGTTTCGTTTTTAAAAAGGGTACCTAACCTTTGTGTAAATTTTTATATGGTCTTTTGTGTACTCACCAAATTCATTACATGTATTATCTTCTCAACCACGAATCATTTGCTATAAAAGAAAAAAGTGGTCCCAAAAAAAAGAACAGCGAAAGAATTAACAAGAAACAAATGTACGAGAGTGGACAAGCCATTTATTCCAAAATTAAGATTGCTTTAAGCAAATGGTAAAAAAAAGTATTCTTCTATATTTGCAACCCTACAAGAATCTCAGTAGTTCACATGAGATTTATATAGGTTATTATGCTTAAAAAACAGTTTAATGGGGTAAAATAGGACTATTTGAATTAATTAGTGTCTAAATGGTCAAAAATCAAATTAATTTTTTCGATAATTAGAGGATTAGAAAAGTATTATTTATCAAACATCTTGATACTATTGTCTAATGTATGTAACTATTAGGCCAAACTTTTTGAGCTACCTACTATCCGCTAATTAAACCCGCTACCCGTTGTTTGCCAAACACGGGCATAAATAATGGGAATAACTTTTTTTACCTAGTATTCTTATAGAATTTTTTTAAGAGTGAGAAGATTTATTTGATAAGTTTAATTCATTCAGTGGGTTGAAAATCTTGTTTCTTTGGTTCATAATGACACGGATTGAATGTCAATGACAAGTAGAACGGATTCAAATATGAAAAGTATTGCATTTGAGGTTTTTTTTCATTTTTGGTGAAACCTATTCTATTGTTTGGCAAAATGCACAAAAAAAAAAAAAGAAATTTGACCATTGTGTTTATCATGCTTCCCCCTGTAGTTTTTTTCACTTATGGTAATGGAAAAATTCTTATGTATTTCCCATCTTTCAGTTTTTTTTAAAATAAAAAAAACCTTATAATAGTTTTCGTAATATTGTAATATGATACCAATTGCAAGTAAGAATGGTATATCAACTATAATACAAGTGTGTCTCGCCTGTCAAAGATAACACGTGTGCTATTATACAACCGTAAAATTATTATTATTATGTATATATTTTTTTAAAATGATGTGGGCGCTCTTCATCCATTACCTCCATCTCTAATAAACCACATGAACATCCGCAATAGCTTATGCAAACAACACAATAATCACTATACACAAAAAAATTATACAGTCGGACAAGAGTTATAAAGCTTACAAGATTTTTACGAGAACTTTAAATAATACATTACTGTTCATAAAAATTTGATAGCTCACCATAATGCCTTATGAAAACACGTACACAAAAAAATGAAGAATTGACTCTCGAAGATAAAGAACATTGTTAGGAAAGTAGTGCAAAATTCTTTGCCTATAGTGACATAGCCCTATAACTAACTCTTTATAAGGACTCATGACATATTCAGGTGGTTCATAAGCATACACTAAATACACTTTTTTTTTCTCCACTTGAATAAACCCTAGCCATACATACTTAATATATTATGAAGAGCTAGGAAGAGCAAATTGAGCTAACTCTTAAACAAATAAATGAGGGGCTATTAAAGAGAAGACCATTGTAAGTAAAGAGTTAAACCCTCCAGCATCTTTCTTTACATGAAGGATAACTCTTGTCTCCCATTGGCCATTGCACTTAGCCACTTACTCTTAATCTTTCAAACGGTCTCATCCAAATCTAACTAATCAATAATCTCCTTGATATGAAACTATAAATGCCATTCTCATTTTTTGAGGAGTGCCTTTAACTATCAACATAGTACCAAAAACACTTCATTAAACTCATTTTACGAAATATTTACAAGTCCAAAACTCTTTCCAAAATACAAAATGACAACAAATATTTTCAAAATAGAAAAAAAAGTATAATTAAACCCGACAAATCGGTTGTTAATTTGTTGTAACACAAATTAGGCAATTTAGATACACTGCACGTTTTACACAATCCTGTCCCCGATCATCAAATCCATTAAATCCATAGTACCAAAAAAAAATCCATTTAATCCGTGGCTAGGACGAACCAACAAGTTAACAACAATACCATATGGTTAGGTGGCGCCACATAATATGGTCTACGTAGTACGTAACGTACCACCTTAATTCGGTAAAATCCGTAACCCCTATAAAAGCCACAACTCTTATGTATCACATGCCCCAACACACACTTCCCCGCATCTCAACTACTTCTTACTTCTGTTCAGTTTAACACTTTAACACCACTTCCCTGTCCCCTTGTGACCGTGTGATGGCCTTCGCAACAACAACAACAAGCGTACTGAAAACACCCTCGTCCCTCCTCCTAACAAAACCCCACCAAACCACCACTTTATTCAACCACCCCTCCAACACCACCTTCCCGACAAAGCCCAAAAACCTTTCGATTTGTTGCGTGATGATGGAAGACAAGGCGGTCGGGGAGAAGGGGGACAGGACGTTGAATGTCGTGCAAAGGCCCGACAGTTTCGGCCGGTTTGGGAAGTTTGGGGGGAAGTATGTTCCCGAGACTTTAATGTACGCCCTTACTGAGCTCGAATCCGCCTTTCGGAGTCTTGCCAGTGATGATCAGTTTCAGGTTTGCTGGGTTTTGTCTTTCATTTGTTTGTTTGATTGTTTTATACTGAATGTCGTGTTAATTTGATGTTATTGGGTATGAGGCCGTTTTTTTTTTTGAGATAAAATTAGACGGGTTTAAAGTGGTCACTGCGACATTTGCTGGTTTGTTGGTTTTTCTTTGATTGTTTATTTAATTGTTTTATGCAGAATTTGGGTTAATTTGATGTTATTGGATAATAAGAAGTCGGGTATGAGACCATTTGTTTTTGAGTTAAAATTATACGGGTTTAAAGTGGTCACTGCGACATTTGTTGGTGTGCCTGGTTACCTCTATAGACTGATTGTTCTTGATTGCTTTGGATTGGATAAAGGGTGTATTGGTTGAAGACTTTGATATTATTTGACGACCAAAGAGTTTTGTATGAGACCGTCTATGTTTAAGTCAGAGTTATCTATCTTTGAGTCAAAATTAGACGTCTTTAAGTAAAACCCGGTGCTCACGCCATCAGATTTCACCCCATATAGGGTGGTTCGCCACAATTTGTTATTTTTCATAGGGTGGTTCCTCACAAATGAGCTATTTTATTAAGCGGTTCCCCAGAATTTTTCCTTATTTTAACATTTGCTGGTATGCTGTTTCTTTCTGTCATTTATCAAATGGGTGCTGATTTTGCCAAGGCAACTTTTTCAAAACCCCTAAACTACCCTTCTAAAACGTATGTCTTTTTCGCCTCATCTCAGCACTTTGATCCTTATTACAATCCAAGTAACGAAATCATATCATCATCATGAAAAGATTATTAACATTGAATAGTGAGAACTTTTAACTGTGTTTGATGGGCAAATCCTAATTAAACAAGTCTTCCCGTTCACACCCTTGAGTGCATGCTTTCATCAATGGAGAGCAGTAGCCACCCCTAAACATTCAAAATGGGATAAAAGTGAGCAAATTTTCATATGCTAATCTTAGAATTGAATGGCAAACTCAATTGTAAGGAAGAAAAGATTTGAATGAATCCTATAACGGAGATGTTTGTGGCCATTGAAATTGTATTTGAACATTAGAAGAAAAGATTTGTAAGGAAGAAGCTGTCAGAGAGGCAACGAGAGAAAGAAAGGAAACTAGGAAAATGAATCAAAAGCTCATGGACTAAGATGTACGGAGTATTTTTTACAGCAATCGAGTTACAATATTTTCGCAATATCTTCGTTGATTCAGTTGTTGTTCGAGGATGTTGACCATTTTCTCAAGGGTGCTGAATGCAAACAGATTTGAAAGATTTTTCCCAAGGGTAATAACGGAAAAATATAAGAAATGTCTTGGCAAAGGTCTTTATTGCCTTGGCAAAATCAGCACCCTTATCAAATTGATTATTTTATTCCCATTTTTGGTTTGGATTGGATTGGATTGAGTTAAGTGTATATTGAAAGTAGAAGAATATCAACTATTTGCTACCTTATTTATATGAAATGTTGATATATTTCCATAACAAGATTGTCTGGTATGAGACCGTTTGTTTTTAAGTTACATTAAAGCGTCTTAAAGTGGTCATTTTTTAAACTGATCACTTTTAACATTGGTTGGTTTTCTGGTTTTTTCTATTACTGATTAATATGATTAATTTATTTTATTGTTGGTTTGGATTGGATTGTATTTGTTTAAGTGTATACTGATAGAAAATTATATCAACTGTTTGCTCTAGGAATTTTACATAGAATGTCATTCAAATTTGAGGTTATTCTTGAATGCTGCTAAAAATTAAAGTCTTTATTTTTGTTCAATGAGGCAAACTAGCTCATTGTTGTCCATTTTGGAGTTATGTATTTTTTTCAAGCCAATCTTGGTCTATCAATGTTAATGGGCGCTTCATTTTGAGGGGAAAGTTTGGATTTTTTCCTTTTATTATATGAGGATGAGTGATGAAATCTACTCCCTAAATAAAATGGAATTTGGAGGTGTGATGGTGAAGAAAGTTATGGTATTAAAAGATTGATTAGCTTATGTGTTATATAACATGGAATTAATGTTGTGGCTTTCTTATGTTATACATGTTTATTTAGGCTTACATTGTCTAGTAGTTCGAGTTATTGGTTTGTTAATATTTTAGCGTACATTCTTAGTCTATAGTGAGGTTGAACAAGATGTCGTTGAAAATTAACTTGAGGCTATTTGAAGGAATCATAAGCTAATGAGCTTCCAAAGCCTTTTATGTGAATGGAGGTCTGTACACTTTTGATCATCATCAAGTATTAATTTTGAGTAAACCTTGGTTGCTTATAGTGATTCAATCTCTAATTATGTCCCCTAAGTTTTTTGTAAATTGGAGTCCTGAATATGTTAAATTGTTTGTTTTGTTGTTGTCAATTTGGAAGCACCCCACATGAAGGTTGCTCCGGTGTTTGAATGGTTGCAACTCTAATGAGATTGGGAAGCCAAAGTGTTGTACTCAGTGGGGAACAAACTGTTAGGTTAGGAGCGGTTGGATTTTTTTGATTTTTCGTGGTGCTTTTACTTTTCCTTCTTGGGCAAAGATCAAATTCTGCTTTCTTCCAAAAGTTGCTCTTGGTATTAGACCATGTGCAATTAATCTTTCTGCTGAGAAGTTGTCCATAAAATTCCTTGTTAGTCAATGTCAATAAAACAGATAATGCTGAAGAAGTTAGATAGATGTGTTTGGTCAGTTCTCACGCTACAGTTACGTGTGTTTCTTTGCAATCAACTGATGGGAATGTTTTTGTTGCAGAAAGAGCTAGACGGGATATTGAGGGACTACGTGGGGAGAGAAACGCCTCTGTACTTTGCCGAACGTCTTACAGAGCATTACAAGCGTGCTAATGGTGAAGGTCCTCACATTTATCTCAAGAGGGAAGATTTGAACCACACTGGTGCTCACAAAATCAACAATGCTGTTGGCCAAGCTCTGCTTGCCAAGAAATTAGGAAAACAGCGTATCATTGCTGAAACTGGAGCAGGTCAACATGGAGTTGCTACAGCTACTGTGTGTGCTAGGTTCGGCTTGCAATGTATCATTTACATGGGTGCACAGGACATGGAAAGACAAGCTCTAAATGTTTTTAGAATGCGTCTTCTTGGCGCTGAGGTATGTTGCCTAGAGTCGTTTAGTTAAACCTTGTAGACTTCTCATTTCTCTTGCATATAAGTAAGTGCTTTTAAGACTTTTGGTGTCAGTAGACTTACTACCATTGCCAAAATGTATGCCTCCTACTGGTTGATACGTCAATATTTGTTACTTGCTTCTAGTGCTCTTGGATGTATGTATCAAGATGTTCGTTTCCCTATGAGTTCGTCCAAACTGAGTATAGTTTCTGTTGTAGATAAAGAGACTTTTGACTGAAGGGAAAGAGCTTTTATTATATGTAGGTCCGACCTGTCCATTCCGGCACAGCTACTCTCAAGGATGCTACATCTGAAGCTATAAGAGATTGGGTGACTAACGTAGAGACAACTCATTATATATTGGGATCTGTGGCTGGTCCTCATCCTTATCCGATGATGGTCAGGGACTTCCACGCTGTGATTGGTAAAGAAACTAGGAAACAGGCACTGGAGAAGTGGGGTGGCAAACCAGATGTGCTGGTTGCATGTGTTGGGGGAGGTTCAAATGCCATGGGACTCTTCCATGAATTTGTTGAGGATAAAGAAGTTAGGTTGATTGGTGTTGAGGCTGCGGGTTTTGGCTTAGAAAGTGGCAAGCATGCTGCCACATTGACTTTAGGGGAGGTCGGGGTGTTACATGGAGCTATGAGCTATCTGTTGCAAGATGATGATGGACAAATAATAGAGCCTCATTCAATTAGTGCAGGGTATGTTTCTCATTGATCATTACACATTAGAATTGTTTGATGTAGAGTCACCTATTACCCTTTCTTCTGATTTTTTCCTGGTTTTTTTTTTCTTACAATATACAGCTTGGACTATCCTGGAGTTGGACCTGAACATAGCTACCTGAAAGATTTAGGACGTGCCGAGTATTTTAGTGTCACCGATGAAGAGGCATTGGAAGGTAAATCTTTTATTATAAGTTGATGAAGATCGTACAAGAATCACCCTATTTTGGATGCTTCCCTAATTGTCTATGTGATCTGGTCTGCCCCTGTGTTTTTTTGTATCTGAATTTTTCTTCAAATGGTGAGTATTGCTGCCCCTGTGTTTTTTTGTATCTGAATTTTTCTTCAAATGGTGGTTATTAACAGTCCCCTCCTCCCCCTTCTTGTCCCCGAGTAAGTGATCTTGTTTAGTGACCCTTCTTACTACAAAGATATTGCATCTACAATGCTTTTGAGTGTTCTCTGTTTGTTTTATTGGTATTCTATCTGAATATGCAACTTCTACTGTTGTTGCGAACAAATGAAACAAGATTCTATATGGTTGAAAATTTTCATGTTGAGGATAGCGGTGGTTGTATGTCATGACTCAAACATGTTGTACTGATAGATATAACTGCATAAGTATGCTGATTTTCGATATTTCGCATCTGCTTGTTCTGTGTATATCTTGGTCAACTGTTATAATCCTTAGCTCATTATATTTGGGAGTGGGAATGAGTGGGGGATGGAAGTGTGAATGAAATGTAGTCATCCCTCATGTTCATAGCCAGGGGTGGCGTGTGATTGGAAAGCTGGATATTACATGATTACCAAATGTAAAATCACTCAGACCCAGTAGCCCCATGACAACAATTTGGCCGACTTCCTGGCAATCCATCCATTCCCATTCTCACATCAAGAATTCCCACACCAACTAGTAGTCAGTTCTATTCTCATGGCTGATGACAGCCTGAAGCTTCAAAGTAAAAACAGATTAGGCACAAACAACAGTAATGCATAACATATTGCTGATATCCGGTTTCCATGTTGACCTTATTCACGTTTGAAAGCACTTGCCATGTTTTGTTTTTGACTGGTCATTATTTGTGTTTGATGTTATATTTGCCGTTTATTTTGAACTTGCTGCTTAACTCTGGTTGGTGCTTTTCTCAGCATTCAAGAGATTATCTCGACTGGAGGGTATTATTCCTGCTCTGGAGACATCTCATGCGTTGGCACACTTGGAGAAGCTGTGCCCAACTCTTCCAAATGGAACCAAGGTTGTGCTCAACTGTAGTGGCAGAGGGGACAAAGATGTACACACAGCAATAAAGCATTTGAAGATGTGATTTGAAAAAATCTCAATGAATAAACATCTGGCCTTGCATCTTTGTTTTGGTTGATATTACCCCCGCCATCCAAGTTTCTTGTTGTTGTATGCCCCTAGAACATTGTTTATGTAATCCTTAGTTCCATGTTCTTGTAAAACATGTGTTAATGTTATATATTGCTGCATGGTCCTTTTTGCAATCTAGTGTACAATTTTGAGAAAAATCCCCTACCTTTAAGCATTTCCATGAGAATCAACACTTAAAGAGGCCACAGTTGATACTTGATAGGTCCATGAATCGCTCAACTATGCCGTTATCTCTACATTGGGTGTGTTCAGACATTAAGAAGGTTGGTAAGCAACTGGATAAATGTATGATAGGTCTGATAGGTCCCTGGTTAGTAATGCTCACTCGCTAGAAGTTTCAGCTAGAAAGGCCGGATAGACCCCTACTCTGTCTTTATTGTATTTGTTTTTCTGTTGTCAAAAAGAAAAGAAAAAAAAGAGGACACAGTACATCCAGCCTTAATCAAAAATCATAGAATTTGGAATTAAGAGGAGAAAAACAACAAATGTAAGATAAAAAATTAAAAAACCTGATTGCAGTAAAGTAATATACTGAGTATCTAATAAAGCAGGCCAGTGAAGATGAATTATTTGTCTTGAGCTTCTGCTAGTATTCTGGAACAAAAACATGCCTCCGGATATACACAATACATACTGAATTTACTGGGAAAATATCAATAAATCACAAGAAACCATATTTATACTCAGTGACTATTAGCACCAAAAGACAAAATGGTTTGCAGACTGTCTTATTTGAGATGTCCATCACGGGCCACGCACTTGAACGCAGATGAAAACATCTACCTCGTCCACATGCTAGGACGGAAATGTGGTTTTTTTCTGTGTCATTATTGTAAACCCCTAAGAACTCTATTTATCTACAACGTAATTCTGCTGTGCCATTCCAGCCTTATCAATATCCAGTGGCCATAATAACTTCGAAACAACCCAACTTCCATATTCTCCACCACCACCTTGCTCTTGTAAAACAATAAACCACGATCTTATCCAACTCCTAAATCCTGGTTGCTTATCGCTTTGCCTGTAGGAAACCACAGAAGTTCACGGTTAAGACTCAAATCTTGATGAGATATTTCAGAAGCTAAGAGTTACACAATTTTCTCCAATACATTACAAAAGATGGTTATTCCTGCATCTAGTGAAAGTTCTGAATATTTCACAAGCATGCTCTTATACAATTAGCCATCTCCCTAAATTCACAAAAGGTCAGAGCAAAGCAGCTTATTTAACGCAGATAAAGTCCTGGAGGCAAGCAGCTTAGTTACAGCAGATAAACTCTACGGAGACAAGCAGTAGCTAAAGCAGATAAATTGCACGACTGCTAGCTTTGAACATATTCGATGTTCATTTTTAGTTCACAAGCATGAAGGGGTGTCTGATACCACGCTGAACACGCAGTGCTTGCCTATTTGTATCAGGTAATTCTGACAAACATTTTCAAGCTTTACCAGTCATTCTTGTGTAAGCCATTAGTTGGTTTCTCTGATACTCCACTACCTATGGCAAGTGCCTCTATGGCAGCCTCTTTGCATTATAGATTACGCAAGAAATCTACTAAGGAATGTAATCATCTGAGGCCTAGGAGAAGATAAATTATTCTGTGCTCAGTGATACTATTCATGCCGTGGGTAACAGTTGATTATTATCAGGGAAAAAGAGGTTCACTCGCTGAGTTAACTGCATAGTGAAACGAAGTTATAGAGCCGATTCTGGGCTCCCATATGCAGAGGAACATATAAAGCATAAAAAAACCTACAACCCCAACCCTCCCC
>CAAKMY010039708.1:12254-42266 GCA_901111285.1 Corrigiola litoralis
AAAAAAAAAAAAAAAAAACACAGACCAGCTAACATTATTTAATCACCATTAAGAATGACTGCAGCCAATGAGAGGAATTTCTACACAAGTTAGAGAAAGAATGGGCAGAGGAATTAATTAAACCCTTCAACAAGCTCGAAATTAGGAAACTAACTTTGGCAGGGTGACATGTGAGGGTGCTCATAACATCAAGCAAGGATAACAATTCTAGCTACATTTCAGCCTAAATAGAGCTGAGGGGTTGTCAAGTTACCACGGTAGAAAAGGCTGTCTTCATCTTATCCACCATTTCAGCAAGATGGCAAAGAGAGGATTTGGAAAAACCGCTCCCCGGGTCGTCGCTCTGGGGTTTCAGTGATGAAAGCTAAATGTGCGATTTTGTTCTAGATAAAAGGATAATTTACTGGTATGGAATACTTAATATATCAGGATGTTCACAGTTTTGGTTTCGGAACAATCAAACTAACTTTGAGTCCACATCATCAGGGAAATCATTACAGTCAGAGAGACATTTGACAACAAACCCATCACAATTGACAATTATATTACCAGAAACAAGGGTCACCTCACCAAGATCATAGTCACTGACCTGAGAATATAAGAAGGTTCCGAGGACAGCAATGGCAGCTCCAAGTGCATTGACAGGCTGGACAGGTGTCCGAAAGATAATGATGGAGGACACAATGACAGATATACGCTTCATCGTGTTCCCTATGCTAAACGTCAAAGGAGAGATTTCATCCAGGGACATGTATGACACTTGGTTATAGAGGTGATAGAACACACTTTGGGCAACCACCCACCTATATCAAATCATAATAATGACATTTCGTTAGTAAAAAAAAAGAAAAACAAGGAATGGCAACATTCTAGAATTCTATAAACTCTAAAAAACAACATACTAACTAATAAACTGTGATTTATACAGATGTGCCCCGAAACAAACACATGTCAGGATATATGACATCTTACAGTAATTCAAATGGTATCCACCATATTATGTTCATAAATAGGATACTAAGGGAACATACGAGTACAACTATCCTCATTTGGGCAATTAACATGAAAACTTACAGATTAAGGTAATTTCAAGATTATGTTAAAGTGATACAGGTAACTTAGTCCTAAATTGAGTAAAAAAACCCTGAAAGAAATAAGAATTCCAGCCATTTTAACCTCACCCTACCCTCTTGCAAGGGCGGAATAGACAGGACTAATCCTTCCTCCCCACTGCTTCTCCTTCATTCCTCTCAATTACTCCCATAGATGCACTTTTGTCCATACAATTCAGAATCATACAAACAAGAGAGCATAGAGCAGTCTACCTATACAAAATGCTCAAGAATTTGCAGATTACCAAAGGTTCATGCAAGAACTGTCATGAAGCTCTCAGTATCCTCATATATTTAACGAGCATATAACTCGAAACCGATCACAATCAATTGGCAGGGAGAGAAGACGATGACAAACCACATTAAGGTTCAGAGCTTAAGATTAGGATGTTATTACATCAATTTACTTGCACAAAAATGGGATAAACCACATACATTACCCAGGACAAATATACAGATCCACAGAGAATAAACTAAAAATCAGAAAATGCAGTAACAAAATTAGTGAACAAAAACACGCGTCAGTGTGTCCTATGAATGCTCTGATTACCAAATGAAGTTGGGTCCAATCTGGGAAACAGCCTTTTCCCATCCAGCAGCCCACATTTGTGGACCCTCCACGGCAATTGCAAATGGTGTGAGAAGTACAAGAGATAGGATTGACAGACAAGCGTAGTAGTTCATCCCACTAACGGATTTCCCTACAGATTTCGCTGTCATGCCTTTCTTTGAGAATATATTGCGGAAGACAAATGCCAAGTTTGATATCATCGCACCCAAGAAACCTGAAAGGACAAGAACCACCAAAATCAGCACCTTGATAAAAGAGTCAAATTGGAAGCTTAACGTTGAAAAATATCAGCAGAACAAGCTTGGCTAGTCATATTGCTACTCCAATTTAATTTAGAGCTTATCTTTACTCGGGCATAATCAAGAATCAGGTGCAACTGCAGAAGATTGGAATCGGTGATTTTCTAGAGTTCAAGCTATTTGCATATAATTAGAGTCCAATAACCATGTAATATGTGCATGTGTGAAGGTTGGATGTCATCCTTTTGGTTTGTAATGACGGTTAAAGAGAGAAAGGTTAAAATAAGGCAGTGGCAAGGTAAGAAACTATAAGAACAGTAAAAGAGTAACTCAAACTGCTTATGTATGAACCCTAATACATCAAATAAGATAACGTTTAATGCACAACATCAAAATTCATCATTGTTCTACTGAGGATAATAAGTGAAACAAATACTGACTCTCATCATGGGGTCGTATTCAGTATCCCTTACCAATCATATTAAAGTTCAGTTCAGTGACAGCTGCAAGTCCACAACCTCCAATAATAGGGATTAATGACAAGTACACTCCTGGAGGAAATGATTCTCCTAACAAGAATCTCGAGACCAACACGCTGAAAGCAGGCTCAGCACTCTTAATAATGTGTGTGAAAGAAACGGCAACCTTGGACATGCTAACCGTAGCTGCTACATGCCCAATTGTATGCGCCACTGCAACCTACCCAGAGCATACATCGCAAACAGCCAACAAAACAATCAAATCGGGGTCTAAACATTCCAAAAATAATCCAAGTATAGGATTAGAAAACAGAGAACTAAGTCAGGATTGTACTTGTGCTAAAAAACAAATAAGTCGTCCTATAGACAACAACAGAAGATAACCAACTAAATATTCCTTGCAAGAAATCAGATATCAGAACTGAAAAGTTGCAATTCACCATCACCAAAACAAACACGCACACACAAAATTCAAAATTTTGGAGTTCCTTGTCCACCTGACAAAATTAATAAAACTTAGAGAGGGGCATAATAAGTGGTTTTAAGGCTCGTCTCATAGTGAGGTAACTTCATTCTAGATATAGTGCAGGATAAATTATAATTTACCCACTTAAACTTACTATTGAACTGTCACTAGATACATTTACCAATCAACTTATAAAGGAAAAGAAACCATGAAGTTTTACCATTTAAGCAGAAAGATTGTAATCTATTAAGCAAAATACCAGCATCTAAAACCTCAAATGCTACAAAACAAGTTAAAAAAAAAGGTAATATTTCCCATAAATTCAACCTGACATGAACTAAAAGCATCATGAATTTCACTCTACAAGCAAGCTAAATAGATCATCGGTACATGCTCTTCTTATCATTAGCAAGCAACTAACATCAAAACAAAAATCATAGGACAATAATCCAAGAGACCTGAATCAAAAGCTAGTCAACAACAAAAACCAAATAAAAGCAACAATCAGAATCCAGTCAATCACAGAGCCATATACAGCCAACATAAAGTCAGCTGTTACAATCACAAAATCTGCAATCTAACCCCAACAAAAACCCCAACAAGACCCCCAAATAAGACCACAAATATTTAATTGAGACCGTCTAATTTTAAGTTGAGATTAGACGTGGTCATATATTGAGTTAAAGTATTCACTTTTTATTGACACCGTGATAAAAGCGACCACTTAAAACCAAAAAGCGACCAGATTAAGACGGTCTAATTTTAACTCTGAACTAACTTCAGCTGACGATCACAAAAACTGCAATTCAACCCCAACAAAAAGCAACAGCAACTCAACCCCCAAAAAGACCAAAAATCATTAAAAAACAAAATATGGTTACAAATTAAAAAACAGTCAGTAATAAAAGTGACCACTTTAAACCAGAACGCGACCACTTTAAGACCATCTAATTTGACTCTGAACTTACTTCAGCTCATGATCACAAAAACTACAATCCAACCACAACAAAAAAAAAAAAAACAATTCAACCCCCCAAAAAGACCAAAAACCATTAAAAGAAACAATTAAAAAGTCGTAATAAAAGTGACCACTTTAAACCAAAACGCGACCACTTTAAGCCCGTCTAATTCAAACTCGAAACATTCCATCCTGAACAACACTTACAGGTAAAAGAGCCTTCCAAAACTCAAAATCAGTATCAGGAGCCTCAGCAATCCTAGCACCCCAAGAAACCAACATAATCAAAGACCCCATAGCAAGTGACAAAGTTGAAGTCAACCAAGGGTACGGATACGCATTCAACACCTTCTTATTATAGATATTAAACACCACATTCAATGCCCACCATGTTGCAAAATACACCCCAATCTTAACCTTCCTACCCCCCTCTCCTTCCACCACAATAACATCATCCTCCACAGGTTGATCTGCCTCATATGCCTCACATTTTTGCACAGATTTCCTCCCCCTCAACACCCCTCCATTAAAGCATGAACCTTTAGCATTAAAGCATGAACCTTTAGCATTAAAGCATGAATCTTTGGCATTAAAGCATGAATCTTTGGCATCAAAGCATGGATTTTTTGCAGTAAAGGGTGTCATGTGGAGGGGTTTGTTGATCAAAACATTGCATTTTCGACTGATTAATGGGGAAAAGGGGGTAAATTGTGATGTTGGTATTTGGGATTTTTGCCTAAGGATGTGATGATTTGTTAGGGAAATTGTGGGTTGTTTTAGGCTTGTGATCATCATCACTTTTGTATGATCAAAGATCGAGTTTTTTTTCTTGGTTTTATGAGAGTTTGGTGGTTGAGAAAAATATAGTGTTGGTTGGTTTATTAAGCTAGCTTAAACCCTCATATAATTTGATGATGATGGATATAGGAATGAGATGAAATATGTTTTCCTATGGTTGATTGGTTGGTAGTAGGAATAATAATAAAGTTGGAAATATGCTCCCCAAAAAAGCATATGGTAAAATTTTGTGCACTTTAATGGGATTTGTGTTTTATGTATGTGTTAATGTATGTGTTCGGGTTTTTAAGGTGTTTGAGCTAATTTGACTTGTATGAAACTCTACTATTTCAATAAAAGTAGATAGTGTCTCAAAGAATTTATGTTGTCTTGTGCTATGTTGGACAAAAGTATTTGAAAAGATAGTTAGAAGTATAAAAGATAACTAAAATATGAAACATTGACTAGAAAACTAGTTAAAATATAGATGTTTGGTAAAATTAACTATAAAGGTTGAAATTTGTTTAATGACATAAAATGATAGCATTGTTTCTTTTATATTGGAAAACAAAGAGGGATAAAATCTAAAGAAAATTATAATTAGTCACCTTAAATTTTAGATAAGTTATTTGAGTTAGATTAAAATTTCAGCTAAGTGAAATCTAAATTTCGGTCACTCCAAAATTCTTTATGAAGAAAGTTAAAATTTGAGCTACTTGAGATCTAGTCAACTAAACTAATTTGGTCAAAACAGTCACCTTAAATGATATACCAAATACAACCTTAATTAGTCTATGGGCAAAGATTGAAGTTTTTATAAGATTATGTGTTAAATACCTTCCTCACTCCTTGTAATATTATGGTGCTTTGGTGATTTATATGGACAAATTTAAAAAGCAAAAAGAATAGATATATGATCACGGTTTTTTGTTGGTATTTATTTGGTTTTATATGGCTGACACTTATAGAGTTTGCTCGCTAATGATAAAGAAAATGGTAATTTTGACATCAAAAAATGGAGTTTTCCTTCTATCATCTATTAAGTATAATAAGAGATGCACAAGTCCATCAATATAATTTTTCAACGACTTTGCTAATTGAGTAAGCTCAACGTCACGTAGGTAATTGAGTTCGAGATAATTGAGTCTTGGGAGTGTTAGATATTAGACCAAAGAACAATGGTTAGGTGTCAAAGGTGTTTGGCAAAGTTGAACAAAAAGACGTTGAGTGTTATAGGAAGTAGAGAGTGGAGTTTTGATGGTGGTCCAAGTAGAGGGTGACAAAGTTCGTGACTTTGTTTAGTTTAATGTGATTATGAATTTAAATACTACGGTCTAAATGAGACTATACGACAAGGACACCTTATAGTGGAGGTTGTTTTAGAATATTGAGGGGAAGGGCCGCAGGGGGCTGTCCTTGACCAGAAGGGGCAAAAGAAAATAGAATCAGTGTGGTGCTTGCTTGACCTTAAGGAGCATGAAAACGCAGAATTAAGGCAAATTGCAAGACACTCAATTTCAGGTAGGGCTTGCACAATTTTCACCATATACTTCCTTTTCCTTTTTGTAAAAGAGAAAGTTTAGCAAATGATTAATTTTTTATAACAGAAGATTCACAATCATAGATTTCATAGGTGATGATGCTATTGTACTAAGTTATTAACCTAATACTGTATAAAAAAAAGAAGTTAAGAAGACATTATTAATTATTTTTAATTAGTTGAGCACACTTTATACTATGATTGTGATGCACATTATGATGTACTTCGTATAAGGCATGTCACTTGAGGATGTGTTGAAATCAGGGCTTGCAGTGTAGCAGGGTTTATATGCAATAATCGATCATTACTTTATTCAAATGTTTTGTTATTAATCACACAAAGTTGTAAATAAGAATCAAAACTCAACCTTTTAATTATGGGCGACAATGCTTATAACCATTGAAACAATCTCTTGTTACTTTCATTCAAGTGTTGTAATTCAAAACTATAAATGAGTAGCAACATTGTCTAATACACATATGCCTAGTAAATTGCAAGTCGCACCACTCAATTCTACGCAAGTGTACGTAGAAGAGGCTAATGGCAGTACATGTATGATGCTCAGCTCATCAAGTAATTTACCAAGAAGACGAAAATGATTGGACTTAAAATTAATGCCAATTCCTATTTTTTCGGTAAACCTTATTATGAAATAAGTTACTTAATCTACGTACGAACCGTGAATACTCACCTAACATATGAGTAATATCTGGTTCATTGATTACACTCAATGCACAACCTAACCTAGCTTAACTCATATAGATTTGGCGGATCTATGGGGTAGTAGGAGATACATTGGCTATTCTATTTCTTCAAACGTCAGATATTGGTGAAGAAAATCGGCAGAATATTATTGAAGAGCTAACCCAAAATTATTTATTAGACCTCTTGCTAAATACAATTTGTGCATGGCTTACTGGCCACCAGTAGTTGTAGTCTCGTAGATGAGTAAGTTTATGAACAAGCTAAGTTTACTACTCCCTCTAATTCTATTTAAATAATTGCTTTTTAAAATTGTGCACTTAGTACTAATATTCAAAATATGTACTTAGTACTAATATTCAAAATATGTACTTAGTACTTGGCCAAGAAATTGTGCACTTAGTACTAACATTCAAAGTGGGCAGTGACTAAGTTTTCCCCCAAAAGAAAATAGGTGAAAAGGTCGGGAATTAGGACCTCGGAGGAAAAAGTGTGGCCAATTAACATTGATTGAAGGTACTGTTTAACGACCTAACCAATTTTTAGTTTGGCATGCATTCTGACGTAAACAAAAATGCGAATACCGTCATATAAATTCAAAGTATACTCCTTATTGTACTCCGATCCTATGTCTATTGACTCTCATCTGATGCCATATAATCTTTTTTCTTCAATTTGAGGCCCTTAATCCATATAAAATGCCGTATCCACATGCGTTGGTGCATCATCGTCCAAAGTTGAAATATTCTCTTTTGGTACTAAAGTCGGCTGTTTAAGCTTGAACAAATATCGTACCTGACTACCTGCTGCATTTGCCAGCAGCCAACAAAAACACCCCTCTAATCTTCTGTTGGGAAATACTTATTTTTCCAAGGCGGTAAGCATAATATCATGCATCCACGTATCAAATTCAATATGAAGAAAATGGTTTAGCCATCATAACAAAAAGAAGATGACTTAAAAGTAAAGTCATATGGAGGAGTCTAAAGAGGGTGAGACAATACTCCAAGTTGCACCAATCCACATACACTTTACAAATAGTATGGCGGGGGAATATCTCTGAAGCATATTCTATGTCAACTGTCGAAGGGAGATGAGCAGCTCGGAGTTTAGAAAACAGAAAAAGAAGAATATCCATGCCATACAGTAATATGTAGGAAGACGATTATATCTTAGTTAAAACAGTTGTATACTTATATATGGCTTAATCTTGATCAACATATTATAAATTTATCTTCTTCCCCCATTCGATTTAACAAGAAACACCTAGACACTTTGAGACTCGCCAAAAAAGACAAGACAATGAAATCAACTATCAGTCTATCACTAACAAATCTATCTATCTATATCTATCTATACCTATATCTATCTATATAATAAAATCTATTAAAAGGCGTTGGATACATTGGAGCAAGCCATGTAGAGTGTCAAATCATCAACATTTAAGATGTGACATCTTCCACCTTGCACTATTGATAGTCTTATCCCATTAATTACTCAAGTATTGAACATCCAATTCTCATTCTTATGGTTATAACTTCTAATTCATAAATATGCTATATAAGTAAAATATAACACTACAAAAAACTTAAACTATCTCTTATAAAATAGCCATGCTAATAAAAAATATCTATTTCCGCACTAAAACAAATAGGCATTCTGTCAATATTTCTTGCATCGCGCGGTCTAAAAACTAGTTTGACTTGAAATGGAGAGTTAGATTTATTTTCCCTTTGTTTAGTTTAGAAAAAAACCCACTTTTTTTTGGTAGACTAAAAAGAACTCACTAAGTAAAAGAAAACAAATATTGGAGTAGTGTCTTCTGGGATTGAAGAAACAAAATTGTTTTTGGACCAAGTAGAAACTAGACAGATCTAGGCCCATATCACCTTAGTAGCCCATGAACTCTTTTATTAGCCCGGTCCAAATCTAGGCTTGATCTTCCCAGCTTGCTTTTTCAGCTTTTACACGCATTGGTTTCGGAGCTCTTCATGTGAGCTATAGAAAGGCCCAAGACTCAATCACATACTCTGATACTCGTATAATTTTCCATTGTAAATATAGAACCAGATGAAGCTTGTACGGAGTATATGATATACGAAGCTCATAATAATATTAGGACATGTTTTTGTACACTTTTTATTTTATTTTTAGAAGATTTAGAAAAGTCTAAAAATTCAGAGAGTTCAAGGTATAAAAATACACTACAAATAAAAAAATTCAAAAAACTTTAGAAAACTTCAGAACTAGACTGTCGTTTGAGGTGAAAGAAACACACATGAGTTGAAAGAAACAGACAGAGGGCCGTACCCACTTTCACAGCCCATGAAATAAACCTAAGCCAGTCCAGAGGTAGGCCTGGTCACCCACCTATCTTTCACCAGTAAATCTTGTATGCCTAATGTTAACTCAATTAATGACCGTGTGCAATTTTAACCTTTCACTAGCTTAAGGATAGTAGCATTTGTTTGGAAAGTTGGGAGACCCTCCTATAGTCGTATCTAGGTTTTCCCCAACTTATCATCGTTTTACAACAATCGTAACTCCTGTATAAATTAGGACATACACAAAAATTATAAAAGCACCTAAGTTAAACTTGAGAATACCTACCCTCACGTCTCATAGCTCAGAAACATCAAATTCAAACAAGCAAACTCTATAACAATATATCTGAGAGGCAGTTTGTGCAAAAAATTACACTCAAATGTCGAGATCACCTAGCTCAACGTCTGTTAATATATGTTGCAAAAGTAAACAATATTACTTCTAACATCTCACAAAAAATACAAAGGCCCTCTCTATGCATTGCTTAGTGAAGGGAAAATAGAAACTAGAGACCAATCCAGCATGTAACAACGTCTGCAAATCATACAACACCACTCATCCAAAATGTTGACTGCTGAAGAAGAAACCATGTAATATTAACCCAAAAGAATCAACTTATCCCCATTTAGAGCTGTTAATCCCTACACAGATGACAGATTAGTCAGCAATGCAAGATTTGGGGACAACCTTCGTCGTTTTTTAATGTAACATACTAACATGCATTCACAAAACTTAAAACTCATTGAAATAGCTTTCATCGACAGTGCAGCAAGCTAAGTCAGCAACACCCACATTGATCATCTCGGATATGAACAGAAAATAACTCCTAAATTGCCTCTATGCCCCTAAACCAGTTATTTACAAGTCTTCCAGGCATGTTTCTATAGGAAAGTGCTTTGTTTGATAATTTCTGCAGAGAAGCAGACAATTTTCAGACTGAGAATACAGGAATACACTAATCAAGCACTTCCCAGTTCCCACTATCCCAATTGCCTCGGTGAAACAGCTAGAAGTGTGAATGTTTTCGCTGCTATAGCTTCGAACAGCTTATAGGTTGCGCGCATGCCTATCGGTCATGTTGTAAAGTTACAGAATATAAGAGTAACTTTATAGAGAATATAACAAGGGGCAAACAGCTGTCCATAACTTTTCCCATGGTAAACAGTTGAAGAATGAATATGAAGCAAAACAAATTCCTTACCACCTAAACCTTGAGGTACTTCTACAATGAAGCAACAGTAAGATTTTCCCTTGAACCATCAAGCAGCATTTGCACCTTAAACCAAATCTCGTCTTTTTTCTTTGAATCTATTCCAGAACAAATAACAGACACTTTTTCGAGTGCCGGTGCACTCTCCGCCAAGCATTTTAGAACATGCATCTCCGTCATGCTTCCACCACGCACAAAATAAAGATTGATCATCTTTAATCTTGGCAAATAACATTTTGACGGGGAAAGCAAACTGCAATAACCTTCGTGGAAATGTGGATGATCAGGGCCATCTCCCTGTAAACGAACAGCAGATATGTGAGCTAGAAGTCATTGCTCATCAAGAACCTTGATCGCAGCATCTCAGAAAATTCTCAATTACCTCATGAAATGCCATAAACTCTAGAAGTGGGAAGCTCAGAAGAAACTTCAACAACGCCTTAGTACAAAGTTTCTTAAAGTCTACATATATCTCCATGTGTGTCAGCTTCTGGAATACAGGAAGCTCACCCAAGAATCTTTCTGCGACTGAAAGATACTGTTCTACACAATTAAGGGGCAATTTAATAAATAAAAAAATCATTTCAAAAGGACCAAAATTCAAAACAAAATCATACCTTAATGGTGTCTGTAGATATTCTGAGATATGTAACATTCTTAAGAAGCCTGATAGACAAATTATACACATCAGATGCTGGGTAAAACTTGCCCTCAGATTGGTCGAGAACAAAGAGAGTTACAAAAGTAAGCTGTGACAATTGGTTATCGAGAATAATCTCGTTGATAAGACTGCCCAGGTACTCAAAAGATACAAGATTTGGAACCTGCATTTTGATTATACAATCACTGATTTCATTAGGTGACCAACAATAGAACAGGTCATCAATCCTCAATCTCTTAAGCGTGGGAATTGAAATTGTAATACTATCTGACCTTCCCCAGTCACAATCTAACAAGCACAATTCTTCAAGTAAAGGGCAACCAGAAAACAACTTATTTGCCGATTGTCCATCAGAGAATCCAACAGCCCCTAGGAACAAGGTCTTGAGGTTAGGCAGGCACACAGTTTGAGGAAGCTTAAGAGTACATTCCATATCTATTTTCAAGACCCTCAATGATTCACAACTAAAGACACAACGAGGCAGATCAAATTGGGTTTTCAAGTCCAAGAAAAGCTCAAGCTCTCTTACATTCCGCGTAATTGCACAAGAAATCCATGCACTGACCCGGGCTGGGCAGAAGCATACTCTACAAGAGAGGCGAAATTTAGTTATGTTTGAGACATCGCGGTGGATAAGAACTCTCTCAACAAAATCCAGGAATGGAACATATTCAGAGGAGCGCATTGGCTTTTCATAAAGATCCATATTGCCATAGTACACCAGCCTGTCATCAAAATCGATATTAGGGAGGCTGGCCCAAAGATCTCTCCATCTAGTAGATAAAATACAGGCGCCAACTGCATCTTTTGTAGGAAGGAAAGACAGGATGTGACTCAGTATGCCGTCCGGTAAACTGCTGATAACATCTTCAGAGCCATTAGTATCTTGATCTTCATGTAGTTTCCTTTTTTTGACACTATCTGTCATTTCTGAAATCGAAATATTCGGTAATCATCAATCATCTTACCCATCACTATCTCAACTTGGCCTATAAATGTGTACAATTATATGATAAACACATATAAGCACAAAATTAGTTTTCTTTTTCTAGACAAGTACCCGCTGGAGTTAGCATACTTAGTTAACGAGACTTAGGCCAATGGTATGTAAGTTTCGCAATTTTAAAATCTAGGCACGCAAGGCAACAAATATTAAATTGTGATACTAGCTTATCCTTGGTCTAAATCTCACTAGCGCATATAATTTTATAAAATGCAAAAGAGTTCAGAAACCCTTCACGAAAGAACACACTTCAGAAAAACCATATATGGATGTCCTATAGTAATCCCACCGATCGGTTTAAAAATGTAAAACATGAACAAAGATAAACTAATAAGATCGGATATAGAACATTGAAACTTAGAGCATTATTTATTTTTAGAGAACAGAGTAGCGTAAGCCAAATACATACTTCAGTCATTCATTCATTGACAATAAATGTTACTGCAACTAGAAGGTGGTTACAATTCACAACATCAGGTATTCCGGTGCATTCTCTAACTTAATATTACATTTCGTTTTACATAGTTCCACATACCTTTTAGGAAAGGCAAGTAAAAATAACCCGTAAATCAGACGCACATGGCCATTTAATGCATGTACTTCGACATCTTGCACAATCCACAGCTCAACTATAATATGATTAAGGTTAGGTACATCGTAGGCTGACCTAGTTAAAAACTGCTTTAAGATACTCTAAAAAATTTAGTCTCCTGCCTGTCCTACTAATCCTTAATCTCGCACATTCTAGGGCATAATGCAACGCAATTCAAGAAAACATGGTAGCAGAAATGTCAAAATTACAACAATCCAAACATTTGCTGACTGTGGCCTACTGAACGACTAGTATTTTTGTGTAACTAAGTGGAGATGTTAGCTAGCTCACAATTTTCGAGATTGTGGATAGCGTTTGTTTTCCTAGACATTTCCCACTAGCTTGTAGGCGCATTGATCCGAGTATCTGACATAAGTTTACTTAACTACACGTTTCCACTAGGAGATCCTCTACACATTAATGACATAGCACACAGCTGGTGCAAAAGACTGATTTTGATCAACCTCTCTATTCAAACTAACCAGAAAGCCCAGCGCAGAACTTCCACATAGAAGCAAAATTGAGGCTGGTGATCGACAAGAATTTCGTCAGCATGTAAATGCAATGACATTGAAGCCACATAACAGAAACCTTATATAGTCGAAACTCAAAATTCTAATCAAACACATAGTTGTGAACTTGTGATGCTAGAACAACAACAATGAGATAACAATAGGAAGACGTGCATGGCCCTTCACAGTTCATACAAATATAGACACCTTCAACGTATCATGTTTTATACGAGAACACAAAACCAAGATTCAATATGTAGTATATGTCCAGCAAAATGTGTACCACCACTAACCAACTCCAGAGAAAACAAAACTATGAAATCAAAGGGGCTATGATGCATATTAATTTACCCTCAGACGTCCGGATTATTCAGAAAAAAAAAATTTGGTTAGATTTTTAAAAATTGGACAAAATGAATGTGTGTTTCATTACAAAACAATTTTGTTGTGTATGTAAAAATGATGGAGTATATATTAATCAAGCGCGACTACAATACGATGATCCCTTATATATAAGCTAAGGGAGCTGAGACAGGACTCAATAAGACGCACAATGGTCACTATGCCGGGATTCTAAAAATATATGTTAGTAAATTTATCAACGATAATTGTACACCAGTTAACATGATCATGTTTCTACTTACTCTTTGTAAAGGTAGACAAAATTCACTCCATAAATGATGGAAATTTCCACAATTACGCTAAAACAACAATGATACCAACACAACAAAGGGCCCAAATGTTGTGGGACCCAACTGTTGTGCGTACTTCTTTTGGACCTCCACGTTTAAAGTCAGGGTAGAAAACATCTCCCACGTGTAAGCAAAAAGAACTACTACTACTTCTAGAAGTCTTCTTTCTCTCATCTGCTAAGCTCTAGTTTCTCCATGGTATTTATTTTTAATTTCATGAAGTTCTAGCTTGGCAAATAATTTCTCTATCTATAGTAGTCACAACACATTTATGCCAAGTATAATAACAAGTACTTTGTTTGGGTACAAAAGAATAATACCTAGTTAACAACTAACACCATCCTAATGTCTTGATCAACTAGTGAATATAAAAACAAATAAACAAGTACGTAGCACAAACTACACTTCTTGTAGACTCTCTTGTACAAGACATTAACAATAAACTTTTCGGTGAGTCTTGTACGAGGGTAGTGTACCGTGAGTTCTCTCATAAAATTTCCGTTAAAAATGAAAGGCTTTCCCTATAGAATAAGGGTGCAAATATAGGAGTTAAAAGGTTCGTTACTTCATGCAAAAGAAAGATTGAAAACCCATATTAATAACGATAAAAGCATACTACTACACAAACCAACAAATCCAAAAGACTAAACTTTGGTTTAGTATGTCAAAAAAATGAAAAAAGAGAGCAAGAATTACCAGTTTACAGGAATGCACAGTAGCAAATGTTAAAGACTTTAAGCTCAAAACTATGGATGGATATATCTGCAGTTCTCTTCAGTTGAACATTTGAAGTTTTGTTAAGAAAGAAAGAAAGTAGGATGTTTACAGAATTATAGCGGTACAAAAAGAGGAGGGAAGTCGGTGAGACAGAGAGTCTACAAAGGAAGTGAAAGATAAGACAATTGATACAGGGAAGTGAAGAATCACGTACTGTAATTAATTGTCAGTTTAGCCGTCTTCGGTCCACGTGCCTCTGCCACTAATCCCTTTCATTTCTTTACGCCATGCTACATCTTTCCCCCCACATTTTACTAGACCACAGTCCACATTATACTGTTACTTCAAAGTCTAAACTAATTTGACAACAAAAGTTACTAGGAAAGACTCTCATCTCTTAATTAAATTGTTACGATTTTAGAAATTCGAATCCCGTCTCTTGTAAATGGAGCAACCAGGATATTACACCCAGTGGCAAATCTTGGCAAAAAAAAACTGGCAGGGGCCAAGATTTGAACCCAAGACCTCTAGTATGAAAATGGTAGACTTCACCACCAAGCCTGGGGAGGGGGAGGGGGGGGGCAATTGACATATTCATAAGGAAAAACAAAGATATATAAAATCCGAGCGGGAGCCGAGCCCCCCTTCGCTTGTGGGAAGATCCGCCACTCATTACACCAAAAAAAATATATTACTTAATAGGATTTTTCTTAATTTTTTTCTTTTTGATTTTTTGCTGAACGTTCCTTATATTCCGTCTACTTAAACTTTTCTTATTTTCTAGAATTTTGCTTTTCTTGAACTTTTCTTTTTGTTTGTGTACTTGTAAACCTTATGTTTTAAGATAATATTAATAATGATATATGTTAATATCAACATATACCATTATCATATCAGTCATAATTTAAGAAAGAGATAATAAATAATAATATATAAAAATATTTTTCATTTAGTATTTTTAAGTTTACATACTAGTATTTGAAGCGTGGATGAAGTATCTAGGTTGTGTTATGAGGGTTAATAATTATTGTGTTGTTTTGATCATCGAAAGTGTTAGTTGTAACAATTATGAAATCTAAAGTTCACATGAGTATACTTTTTGAGACTTGAATAGACGTGAATATACTTGGAAAAAACCATCTACTTTTATGATTAAAGTAGATAGACTGACTTTCTCTAAACTAAATCATTCATGAGTTTCAATATGTCCAAATCAAATAAGAGATATATATACATATATAACTCAGTCTACTCTTATGATAAAAGTAACGGTTTTTCCTAAGACTTTTTAATTTTTGGAAGCAGTAATATATTTGTTCATCTCTTAGTTATAGGCAGGTATGCACTCCTAATGACCCAAAGCCAAATGATCCATCTAACTAAGCCAAATCACTGGAAAAGTAGACCGGGAAACTCTACACTCCAAGCTTAATCTTCTAGCCAAGTAACTATCAATATGTTAAACTTCTTTATCAATGTGCACAAGATTTTGGATTCGCGTAAGTGGAGGAAGATACTAAAAAAACCAAGCAGAGTGTGTGCGTGATGGTGCAGTGTTGGTGGTGGGTGGGGGGACGTTTCCTAAGTATCCCATCAGCCTAATCAACTCAAAATTCAGGGGCCAACTTCTTGTGGCTTTCCGCCTACAAAACAAAGTCAGAACCAATTGCTGATTTTTTGGTATCCACTGGCATCCCACAATACAAACAACAACATTATTACCCAATTGCCTCTAGAGAGAGGCAGATCTTAATTGACTATTGAGGTGATATGCGCTAACTATTTGCTATTTCACGGTAAAAAGAAAATCCGAAACCAAAGGGTACTAAATCTTTGGCTCAATCGAAAATGGAGGATACGGACTGATAAATGATCATTGCGAACAATAATAAGACTTGCATGCATAAAGTTCAATTGGCAAGAAGCCAAGCTGAGGTTCAAAATACTGTCCTAGAAGAAGGAACAACATAAGCAGAAGAAAAGTGTTTACACACACAAGAGTTGGTCCATACAAATCTGCAAAAGCAAGAAGGCAGGCTAAATTGCGCATGCGTTGGTCCATTTGGAACTTCAAACTTTGATGTTTCGCCTGTCCAATAGTATCTTTAAGTCACTTGAAGCCTGGAAGGCGGGAAAAAGGGAAATTAATGTCATCCAAACAAACAGAATCATAAAGCCAAAGACTCACAAAAAGGATTAGGTGATATAAATCATGGTAGTAGTGGCTAATGAGCCAGCATAATCCGGATGTCCTTCACGTTACGCATAATTAGGCTGTTGATATACTATTAGGCATAATTCTGAGTGAACTAAATCATGTTTCGAGTCGAAAATGCAGAAACTTTATGAAGACATCCACATTTACTATAAATCCAAAGCATTGCACCAGCCAAACAGGTGATTTTCTAAACAAATCTCTATCTACAAGATAGCCGGCAACAAGCTGATAACACCATGCCATTTAATGTTTAATAACATTAAGATGAGAACCTTGAATGTAAAAGCTATAGACAGCTCTGGTTGAAACATCCAAGGAATGACAGTATAAAAAAAATTGTGAACTAAGCTTCACATTTAAGTGCGGATCTTTAAATTCAATCTGCAATAAAGCACTTAGTTACCACAAGAAGACGCAGATCACAAAGAGACGTACCTAGAATGATACCAAGAACAGGGAAGCATCAGTATTCAATTATTTCAATCAAACATTCTTCGCTGGCTCTTCCTATCTTCAACAGCTTGTTCAGTTCTTGGAGCTGCTGTTTTGTGCGGATTCGCCAGTTTATAATCAGCTTCCTCAGAACCTTGCAATGCCGGAGGAAGTACCTCGCTATCTTCAGCTCCTCATCAAAGCCATGGAATGACTCCATTTTAACAATCTTGAGACTAGTAGAAAGACAAGATGGTGCTTTTCGCTGTTTGCTCCAAAAGTTCTTATCATCATCATAGTCATCATCACTTTGTCGATGCAGGATTCCCTAAGGAAGTTGCAACATGGTTACATGGGATGAAAATAAAAGCAGAGGAAGCAAAGTTTGATGGAATGTGCTGAAAAAATCCACTAACCTCATCAAAGGCAAGAGTCTCAAGCATGGGCGAGCTATCCAGAATCTCACGCAAGACAGCTCTCCAGTTAACACAGCTGCTCCACCCGAGCTCTAAGCGAGACAAGTTATTGAAAATCGGAAGCTTGAACTTATCACAATTTAGAGCCTTCAATCGTACAAGGATATGAACAAATATATTGAGTCAGGCTTGCTAATAAACAGATCAGGAAACAAATGATGAACCCAAAAGCGCGTAAAAGTGATGAGTTTAACGAGATACCTCCATGCATTTGCCGGATAGATACAAATGCTTGATATTTGTGAGTCCATTAATGAGCTCCACAACAGAATGACAGAAAATCTCAGATTGAAACATCAAGTTTTCTATGTCCAATATAATATCAATACGAGCTTCCTGAAGAGAGTTCAAATTCTTTATGCAGTTATGCGTTGCCAAATAATCTATGTAGTTAAAGCGCAGCAAATTTGGAAGATCAAGCAAGATATTCGATCTGTGGAAAGGTGCAGACATAAATCCGTCACTGAAATCCATAGTCAAAGTTCTCAAGCTTCGTGAAGAAATGTCGATAACTTCCACATCTTCCCATCCACCTTTAATAACCAAGTCCTCCAGCAATGGACAACCTGAGATGAGCTTATTGAGAGAGTTGTCCTCTGAAAATTCAACTGTAGAAAGTTGCAAGGATTTCAGATGTGGTAATTGGAAATAAGCAGGAAACTTCATTTCAAATTGTCCACGCAACTTTAACACCACTAGTGTGGCACAATTGAAAAGAGACAGTGGCAGCACACTTGATTCAGATTCGTATGTGAAGATATCAAGTTCTTTTACTTCACGAAGTAATGCAGCTCTAATCCACGCATTAACATTTGAGCAATCAGAACCAAGGCTACATTTAAGTCGAAATGAACTAATATGTGGCAACCTGCACAGCATCAAAACTCTATCCACAAAATCCTTGAAACTGCTCGGCAACTTCAAATTTGCCAAGCCAGCATTATAGCGTGCATCAGCCACTTGAAATTCAAAATCCTGACTTCTTTTACAAAACACAAGTGACTCATCAAAATCAAGCTTGTCCACTAGAGTGAAAAGATACTGCCAACGGTGAGACAGAATGCAAGTCCCAACTGCATTCTTAGTTGGAAGAAAAGAAAGTATATGCGCTATTACTTTATCTGGAAGACTACTTATTCTGTCAACACCTCCATAACTGACTTTGTTCAAATTCGAAAACCAATCCGAGCTTGAGTCCATGGCCTGCAAGGTGAATATCCTATAACCAAAAAGAAGAAAAAAAGAACAAGGTTACATAGGTAGAAGAAGGTAGTTCAGTTTTCAGTTTACTCAACTAATTGATACTTGAATCTGCCTGCTCAACATCAAACACTGACAAATTCTTTAGTACTCACCAATTCACAGGATGTAATGTAAATAAATAAAATCATATCTTAGATTTGAAGTGTATGCATTAGAATTTTTACAAATAGAATCAAAGATAAAAGTAATAAACTAAGTTAAGCGCCTTTCAGTAAAGACATGAATGCTGATCACCAATGCTACATCTCACTTCACACACAAAATTGCGCGAGACCCTAATTTATTGATCATCAATCAAGTTCATAGTAACTTAGAATTTGCTTTTCTATACGCACTCTAACAACGCATTCAAATCGTCGCATAACCTTAGCATGCTCAGCAAGCCACAAAAACGTTACATTTGTCCATTTACATCATAGTCAATACTTGAATGTACAACAAACATCTAAATAGCATATATGAGGAAAGTATAGTTTCATCTCCCACACAACATTTCAAACAATTTCCGAATATCAACTTAGGTCGAACAAATATTCCTAGCAGATAAGAAGAGTTGAAGTAACAATATGAAAATTTAAAATGAGTTCCGCTATTCCAGAAGTAATCACACAAATCCACTAGACCAATAGACATATTCCCCACCAAAAACCAAAACTTATAATTTAGATCGAAATCCTTTTAACGATCTAACTCAAACTCGTTCATAGATCCTACGATCCCCAGTTACAAATTAAGGCCAAGTTCTCTATATGGTATTTTTATGGGAACTTATTCCATGTACTCCGTAAAACACATGACCTAGATCCACTACGCCTATGAAAGACGAAAAACTCTAAAAGATGAATCAAACCATACCAACTGTCCACCTTTGACTATAATGTCTCTGAGCATGTACAAGTGTACAACTGATATTCATTTAAAAGCATATGTTAAACTAAATTGAGCATATAATTAAATATCGTAATGTAACTAAATATATGTGTATTCATAGAACTTCATGGTAAATGTCGATGACCTTTGATTTCAAAAGTCAAATGTACCCTATATTTTGATACGAGGCAGGGCAAAGAGTTACCTCGAGATGAATAAATGATCACACTATACCATAACACAAACCCTACCTTAACCTCACTATGAAAATTTCTTAACATTAAACAAAGGTCATAGACTCAAAACCATGAGTATAATGAAACCAAATAAATGTTACAAATACAAAAATTAAGTAGTTAAATAACCCATTTACATAACATTATCAAGGAAACAAAAAAATAAAAATTTACAGTCACTGTGGAAAAAAACTTACAAACACAAAAGTAAAAATATATATATGAAGATACTAGAAATGACATATATTGGAATGGTAATGAATTAATGATCAACACGTGGGCAAAAATCCTTAAGAAACTAATAGAGCAGTAATCTTACTTCAACAGTCTAGTGAACAACTTGTTTTTGTTTGAGGGATAAATGATGGTTGAGAATATATATATAATAAGTGCAAAGTTACCCTCCCTCCTCTATTATGGGGTTGGCTTCCCGCCAAAATTAATTACCCATGAAAACAACTAAGGAGACAACCCGGTGTTTACTAAATTAGTGGTCGTGTTCTCATATCATTTTGGATGACATTAGGTACTAGCTGGTTGAATTTATTTTTTTCTTTTGAATAATTTAAGCTGTTTTATGAGATTTATAAATTATGTTTTATAAAAAAGTTATCGTGATATGTCTAAGGGAAATGTGGTAACAAATACGTAAGATGTGCGTACAAGCCCAATTGAGGCGGAACTCAACCCAAGCTCGGATAAGTCGAGCTTGAACCAGATTTTTTCGGCACTAAAACTGACTCAATTATTATCTCTACGTGGTTCCTAAATCTTACATGATATCTCTAAATCCCTTTGTTTAGTAGGAGCCATCAAACCTCATATAAGAAATGTTATTCAATTATCTACAACATCTGAGAAAAATATGAGAAGAAAATTTAGGTGAGAGGGTAAAAAACTAAGAGAGGTGACCTAAAAGTCTAAATCCTTGGAAACCCAAAAGAAATTGATGCAAAAATTGCGGCTGAGTGTCAATTCAATCAATCAAGGAACTGAAAAGGGATTCTACATTATTGATGATACGTGTTGAACTCGTGGACACATTTCTACCGTGTCATAGTCAAAACTGTACAAAGTACTATGTTTTTTTTTAATCCACAAAGTACGTAGTTGGTCATGAGTAAAATTTGAAATTTGAGTTGGATTAAAGTAGACGAGCATCCTTATTTTATTTTATTTTTATAGCGTGGAAATCCGCAATTGCTATTTTTGGTGTGATATGGGCAATAACCTGCAAACCACGCATATCAGATTAGTTGCACTGTTACAAGTGTAACAGGTTTTGACTCAAATAGCATATGGCCTAGCATATATTCCTCCCACGATTGACATTGCGAGACTTAGAGATATCTCACCTCCCAAGTCCCACCTTATCCAATTGAGCTAATTTATGTGGGCAAGAGAATCCATTATTCGATGTAGCACCAATGCACCATATGGCGCCCAATATGTCAAACCTTCAAACACATTTAGATTTGAATTTTCATAATCGGCAAATTATATTGAGAAACAATATTTTAAAGGATAAAGCAAGAAAAGCTATAATATGGTATGTTCGGCAAAACTAGCTATGCAAAAGGAACGAATGTCTTTTCGTCGTCCTAATTTTGCTAATGTCGACCAAAATTTTCACTTTCTTGTATATAAAAATAATTGTTCAATTTTTTAATAAATAATTTTTTTATTTTTTTATAAATAATAAAATTTTTAAAATTAGCTAATACTTAATAAAAATGCACGTATATGTTAACAATAACATAATGATTAAGACATAAGAAAAATAGTTAAGATCTTGCTAAATATTATGAGAAAACGGGTGAATATCAGATAAAAAAAGTATAAGGTTGAATAAGTAAAAAAAGGTAGTTCAATTTGCAAAAAACTAATTGATACTTGACTCTGCCTGCTTCTCATCAAACTCTGATATATAGTACTCACAAATTCGCAGGATATAATGCGAATATATGAAATCATATCTTATATTTGAAATATGTGCATAAGAATTCTTACAAATTGAATAAGATAAAAGTCAATAACTAAGTTAAGCACCTTTCAGTAAGCCATGATTGCCTATAACCAATGCTACATCCCTCTTTACATACAAATTCCGTAAGACCCTATTTTAACTGATCATCAAGTGCATAGCAGCTTACAAACAACCCTTCTATATGCACTCAAACAATGCCTTCAAATCGCCACATAACCTTATCACACCCAGCAAGCCATAAAAATTTTACATTTGCCCATGTACTCCATAGTCCATACTTGAATGTAGAACACACATTTAGATAGCATCTATAAGGAAGTGCTACTTTCATCCCCCACGCTACATTTCAATCTATTTCCAAAAATGGACTCATGTCAAACATGAAATCCCAAGCATATAAGAACAACTCAACTAACAATATGAACATCTAAACACAGTAATTCCACTATCCAAGTAGTAATCACACAATCCTACTAACCCAATAGAGATATTCCCGTCCTAAAAAGCATGACGAATTTAGATCGAAATCCTTTGGACCATCTAACACAAACTCAGGTATAGATCCCTCCCCAATTACAAATTGCGGCATTTTGTCCTCAACATGGTATTTTCATAGGAACTTTTGGAAATATTTTCGAAAGTTTAATTTCCATGTTAGAGTATGACCTAAACCCAGTACCTCTATGAGAAACGAAAAACTCAAAGAGGAGAAGGTACAAACCATATTGATTTTAATAATGAGTAAAATCGTGATGTAACTAGATATATATACTTAGGGAACTTCGTGGTAAAAGTCGAAAATTTTGATTTCAAAAGTCAAATATGTCATATTTTGAAATGGCGCGGATGAATAAGTGATCACATACAAACCCTACCACAACCTCGCTATCAAAATTTCTTTACATTAAACAAAGGTCATAGACTCAAAGCTAAGAGTAAAATCAAACCAAATACAAGGTTACATATACAAAAATTAAGTAGTTACACAAACCCATATTATCAAGGAAACAAAAAAATAACATTTCTAGTCAAGGTGGAACCATGCAAACACTTAGCACAAACATCTAAATGAAAATACTAGAAATGACAATATGACATGTACTGGAAATGATACTGATCAACACGTGGGCAAAAATAATAAAGAAACTTAAAGGAGTAGTAATCTTACTTAAACAGTCAAATGCAAACACTTCGTTTTGTTTGAGTGATGGATGATCGTAGAGAATGCTAGAATAGTAACTGAAAGTTATCCTCTCTCCACTAATGGGTTTGGTTTCCCGCCAAAATTATAGGGTATGGGATTGGTTTTATTAGACGAGCTTTTTACACGCTAAATCAACCAAAGTTTCATTATATAAGCCCAAGTTAAAATTAGATATATATGTATGGGCTTGTATACTCCGTTTACTTTTAAGATAAAAAGAGGTGATCTTTGCCAATACTTTTTGTTTGGAAAATGACGCGATTTACTAAAGATGATAAAGTGGCCCGACCTGAATTGCTAGATTTTTTTTTCTTTTAATTATAGACATACTTATTGTAAGTTATTTTTATAATACAAAATGATTATGCTATGTAAATATGTCATTTTTGTAGTTAGTACCAAATAAACAAGTAAAAGCATCAAAAAATTACGCTAACACAATTCTGATAATTTTATTAAAAATTTCTAAAGAACATTTTATGTTTGTATTATCACAATGGGGTGGATCTCGAAATAATAAGCAGATTGAAAAATAAAGTCACTTCAAATAACAACTACAGTTAAGACTTATATCACTACAAGAATCGATTATTAGGTGCGAAGAAAGCCCGATTTGGGCTGAAATCAACCCAAGACCAAATAAGTTGGGCTCGAGTCTTACTACTCCGGTTCAAAGTCCGACCCAATGATCTCTTTTAGGTGGTACGATATCTTACATGGAATTTCCATCTCTTAGTTTGTAGGAGCCATCAAACCCCGTGTGAGAAAGTATCATCCATATTTATGCATGTACTTTACGATAACGCTTTGTTATAGTACTATGTTTTTTTGATACTTAAAAATTTGGAATGATCTATATAGAAAATTAAGGTGAGAGGGTAAAAACTAAGAGAGTTGACCTAAAACTTTGGGAACCCAAAAGACAATGATATTTCATTGTACTACATATTAATATTGCTATTATATGAGTTAAATTGCAAATTCTGATTGGTTTGATCGATTTGGATTTTGAACTTAGTCCAAATAACTTTCACTCTTACTCTCTATCATTTAACTTATGGATTGATTGATTAGAGGTCAGCTGCTAATATGCAATCAATACCAAGATTGATTTTTCACCACTGTTTTGTACTTGTAACCATTAGAACCCTCTTTGTCAAAAAAAAAAAAAAACCCATTAGAACCCTTGCATCTCATCCAAGCTTAATTAAGAGGGGTTCTGCTGAATTGGACATGATCTCTGATTATTGTAAGAGCATTGTAAACATGCAAAACAATGGGAAACTTGTGATCAAATCGGTTGTGATTCGAGTTAGTGTAACATATATATATGTGATATATTTGTTGGTCATTTGGTCTTTTTTTTATCTTCTTTAGGGAGATGAACGCCATTTGGCCATTGAGGTGAACCTCGCTTAAAAACCATCCTGTAAAAGTCGTGAAATAAACATGAGAGTCTAAAGAATACAACCAAATGCAACAAACCCAACAACTCATCAAACACAAATGGAGATCGATGACGAGGCATCTAGAATTCAAACTCACAACAGTATTTTCTATTATTAAATGGTAAGCCGAGAAATCTTATAGCTCAAGAAGTGAATGAGGAACTAGTGGGAGGGAAGCGGGGGCTCTAATCCGATGATTTCGAAACATTCGCCCGAGAACTCCACAGCATTCTTCGCCTTAGACTCTAAATCTGCCAGAAGCTTTGGGTCTATAGTTCCCAATGGTTGTTGTGGTTTCAACGCCGAAGAATCCTTGCCAGACTTTGAGTCTTTCGGGTCTGCCGATTCGTCAATTCGTATATCATCTGCCAATGGATTCGGCCGAGACCCGCACATTGATCCTTTACAGCAAGCCAGAGTACTCGGTTTTTCATTTATGACAAAGACTGAAGTACCAATTATTTTGACTTCGACTTGTACACCTTTACAGCTCTGATTTTTGCCTATGCATTCGGGCTTCCCTGCAGTGTCACAACTCACAACTGAAAACATAAGTTCATATTCATACACTAAATGAAATAAATATCAATTAAATTATTCGCGACGTAAAAACCTGATGCAAAAAGCAGCAGGTTCCCAAGAATAATCATAGTGAACAACCAGCATAGTGAACCCAGCCTTTTCATTTGCATTATTATCTTATCTTTATGCTTGAAGATTATATTTGCGTGAGTTTATATTAAGACTAATTGCTTGATTGAGAGTTAAGATATGGCAAATGTCTCTACTTATAGTGATTTGGCTATAGTATAGTTGAGGCGACCTGCGAAATTTGCTAGGTCTGTGTTACCACTCTCACCACGTCTTTATAGCTCTGCTGCTCTGATATGCCGGCTTCATCGTATCACAGCCAGGTTCATCGTATATTTGACACGGATATTGCAATAAATTATGGCGGAAACCTTAATATATTATAAAAACAGCTCAAAAAACTTGAATTGGAGAACAAATTTAGATTTAACTAGATTGCAAAACTTTGTAAACAATCGAACAGATGCCAATTAAAATTTTGTTAAAGTAACACATTATAAACGTCCAGAGAGAAGTTTTGATTTTCTAAAGCTTTTGTGTAGTCTAGAAAGAGGTTCACTATCAGATACACTTAAGGCATAATCAAGCATCAATCATCATAGGAAGTGGACGAGCCAACGAGGGGCCATAAGGGCATACTCCGCACATATAAATAATGAAAGCAGCCCGAAACCGTGGTTTAGAACGACATTTTAAATTAAGACAGACTGCGAAAACCATGAATAGAATTTTTTCAACAACGTAGCGGCATGCCAAATTTTGATTAGAAAAACATTTTAGAATCATCCGGCCCTGAATGTATAGCTATGCGAAGGGAATCTACAAATCTTATTTTGATTTAGTTGTTCCGGTTAGTTTAATCTCGGAAGAAATTAGTAGTACCAAACACAGCTAAGGCATAAGCAAGCATCACAGAATTGGTCTAGTCAACGAGACAGTAGGCGCCATACACATTACGATATGTACAATAAACGCTCTTCTTGATCACAAATTATCTAAAAAGACTGTTATCATATTGTTGTACTTTCAACACTACTCTAATCTATCTTATGCAGAAACTAGAATATATGTGAGTAAGATTTTGACATCATCATCCAGCACAAATGCATGTTCAAATGACCTACGAAAAGCATGTCAAGCTCCACGAAGGATCAATCCATTTTTTTTTTCTTCTAAAAAATGCTCAATTAAAATCATAAACACAGTAAAAATACAATTCTAGTAATTGGTAGCCCATACATTGCACAGAGCTCATCCTAAGATCTTAAACTGTTTAAGAACAAAATAATTTATAAGAACTTTTATCAAGCAAAACTGTGAACAATTGAACCTCAATAAATTATTTTGCTCAAGGTTCTAGGACTAATAAATCTTAATCCTGCTTCTCTTAAATGTGACAATCATGGATCCGTTGTTGTAAATTTAGTAGTCTATGTGAGAAGAAATGGATTATCATTTCCTTAGAGACAAGATAGTACAAGATGTTGTCAATCCTTCGTATGTTGGCTCCAAAGATCACTTGGCAAATATATTGACAATGCCTCTGCTTGTACACCACACCGTTATAAGTTTCTATGCAACATGAGAGTGATCGATGAAGTCTAGCTCCTCACTCTCAAATTGAGAGGGAGTGTAAAATGGGGCAGGAATATTGCGGTAACTCTGTTATGAAATAGTAAGGGGCCACAGGCAGCATGTATAGTCAGGATATGCAATTGGAGTTATTCTGATTTTTGTGTCCGAGTGTTAAAGGAGAGTCCATGTCACTGTCAGGGTAGCTTATCATGTTTCTGATGTTAATCCGATCGAGGTGTTGGATCCAAGAGATTTTCCTCGTAGGTTTTATGTGACACTTGTATCTACAATGGTGTACATGTTTTGAGGCAGATATATGAATGGATACAACAACTTCCTCTCTTAGAAATATTTCTCAAGCTTATTACTTTCTTCATGCTCATTTAGACATGAATTTCTTCATGCTTTGTGTGTGGGTTAAAATATAAAATTTGCCATTTTTAAAACCATAACGTATAATTAATTACAACCATTACATATTTCAAAAAAATAAAAAAAAATTACAACCATTACAAATTTACAAGGGGCATACCCCTCCAACCGAATACATTCACACAGTTCAGTAAGGAATTGGCCTAACAAGGACCTCTATTAACCACAGCAAATTACATATCATAACAAATTTGTCCGAACCGTATTTGATCATTACTTGCCATCATTGAGCCATGAATGGAACCATTTCGCGGACTCCTTAGGAATCCTGTTCAAGTTGTTCAGATAATCTGTATAGTTAAGGCCATATCGTACTTGGTAACCTGAACCGAACTCTAGGCAGTCCAATAACGCCCACATGATATAGCCATTAACGTTTGCTCCTTTACTGCAGTAAAGTAAACATATAGCAAAAGGAGGTCAATTCTATTGTCAGTAATGTAGAAAAAATATATAACAGTAGCAGTATGATTCTTATCCTCACTTCATTGCTTCTTTGACTGCAGTAAGATGGGTAATGATCTGGTTTATCCGAGCATTGTCTTGAAGAGCCACTTCTAATTTAATGGTATCGTCTCGTTTGTCGGGGTATCCTGCAATCAGAATATGAACAGAAGTGGTGCGTTGATATCTTTCGCTAGCAAGTGAGCACTTAAGTAAACCCAACTGAGGCTATACAAGGTAAATCCTACCATTTTCAGTTATGTATATTTTGGGATCTTTGTAATGTTCCTTGACATACACCAGCGCATCTCTTAGTCCTTGAGGAAATATGAAGACTTGATCACTCCCTGGAGTCTGAAAAATGTAACAACATAAATATTTCACGGTTTTAGAATAGCATCAAATATTCTGGTATTAAACATCGCCAACTATTAAAATTCACAATGCCCAGTTGGCTATGGTACCTTCGAACCTATCGGCATGTTGTGCAAATTATCCACTGTGATAAGAAGAACAAATTTCAGTTTCATCAATATGTAATGTAATGACATAATTTAGTTGATAGAAATAGAAGTAGGAGATCAGTTATATAGTCACCTGTGAGGTTAACATCCTCAAACTGATCTGGGGCTGTAAAACTTCCACTATTCGGATTGAAAGGAAGGGAGGAAGCATATCTAGCAGTGTAGTAATTGCAGCCAATGAAATCAAGAGAGCTTTGGACAAGAACTTTCTCTTCATCAGTAAAGGCTGGAAGACCTTCCCCAACAAGAGACCTCATAACAAAGGGATAATCTCCAAATATTAGTGGTTCAAGTACCCTGAAATAAAAACATTTCAAACTGATCAATCCCTATATAGACCAAATAAAGTAGAAGGTTCATGAATGTTCTCTATATGATATGATGCATATTTCATTTGGGAGAAATTCCTAACCATCCAACTAGAAAGTCGAAGGCTCTCTGACTAGCTTCGACATCTTCCAGTTTCTCACTTAGTGGCTCAAACCATTCTAAAGAGACTGACATACCAATTTCTCCTCCCTGAGTCACCTGGAGCAGTTTTAAAATAGATGCCTATTGTCAGACAAGTATTGAAATATGGCCCCCCATACAAGGGAGTGTAGAAATTCTCATTTCTTTTTGCTGTTAACTAAACTTTGTTGTGAGTTTCTACACTTTCTGATCTTGCGAATTGATTCTACGCTCCCCTTCTGAGACAAGTAATTAGATTATGCCTCTTATATAAGAAAGTGTAAGAGAATTCTACACATTTATTTTTGTTGTTAACAGTCTTGCTCAAGTTGCATGAGTTACGATACTAATCTGAATCCCCTTGGCAGAACTTTTTCCAATTAATATTGGAGTTAGTAGCTGAGAAACTGAGAGCAGATCAACAATATATACCTGGTACTGCTTTTTATAGAGGTTAGCAGCTTCGGCATGGCTTAAGATAATGTTATGCATAGCTAA
This sequence comes from Corrigiola litoralis, assembly GCA_901111285.1. Lineage (NCBI taxonomy): Eukaryota > Viridiplantae > Streptophyta > Magnoliopsida > Caryophyllales > Caryophyllaceae > Corrigiola > Corrigiola litoralis. Next base: position 41,459 of record CAAKMY010039708.1, read on the forward strand.
AAACGGGTCTGTAGCTGGACGTGTCTCAGGATTCTTAAGTCCAAGTTTGTATCCAGATGTCCCAAAAACCTGGGGTTCGTTTATAGTAGTCCAAAACTTGACTCGGTCGCCATATGTTTTGAAACATAGGTCCGTGTAAGCTTTGAAATCCTCCCTGCCAATGCATTCAAAAAGATCAATAATTTAAATAACATTTGTAGACCTAATAATATAACGAAATTTAACCAAATTCACGTTATATGAGTAAGAACCTACACTATATCTCTACTGAGGAACCCGTCGTACTTGTCTTGTAGCTTTTGAGGTAAGTCGAAGTGGAACAATGTCACAAATGGTGTTATACCTGCAATTACATTTATGTAATTAAGTAACAGTGTACGTGTTGCGAACCGAGAACAAAGTTTACTTCTGTTGTATTACCATAAATATAGTATTACCATATTTGAGTAGCTCATCTATCAAATTGTTGTAGAAATCAATTCCAGCTTGGTTGATTCCACCGCTTATTGTACCATCTGCGAAAATGTCATTGATAGTTTATATTTGACTATGTTAACTGGTAAATTCAATGTCTATCTTTGAGAAGCAGGATCGCAGGACTGCTGTTGCGACTTGCGAGTAAACTGGCCGGAGCAGCTGATTATAATTTTTCAGTGTTATTTTTTGTAAATTTTATTGTAGCTAGCTAAGAGCACGTAGATTAATTAAGCTACTCCCTCCATTCCAACCAATTCTTTACATTTAACTTTTGACACTACTTGAGATTATACATTGGCCATTAATAAATAAAAAAATATAATTTAAAAAA
>CAAKMY010039710.1:0-15871 GCA_901111285.1 Corrigiola litoralis
TTTGGGGGTGGTTTTTGTGCTTAGGGGGGTGGTTTTAGTGGTTAGGGGGGTGGTTGCAGTGGCTAGAAAGGGGAAGGGGGGCAGCGCGGTGGCAGGCGAGGGGAGAGGGGAGTAGCGCGGTGGTTGCGGGTAGGGTGGCTGGCGGGTGGAGGGAGGTAGGGAGGTGGATACCTTTAAGTGTGCTTTTGGTGGATGGGTATGGGACATGAAATGGGAGGGTGAAAGAGGAGGAAGATGACTTTAATGGGCTTTTGGGGTTGGTCTAATTTTAGTGCTAAATTTAGACCGTCTCACAGGATACTTGCTGAGGTCGATTATTGTGGCTCTTTGCTAGCTAGGGTCATTAAGGGTTCACTCTGCGTACCCCAAAGGGTAGCGGCTACGGATTTCCACGTCATCCAAAACAACATTGGGCTGGTTATGGGCCTGGCCCAATGATTGTTCATGGAAGTTTGTAGTTAGTCTTAAGCCGAATTGTTCAACTTTCTCGTGTATTCGGAACCAATGAAGCCTGATAATGGGCGAATTTCTGGATTTTGGATATTCGCGGCCCACATGACTAGGCCGGGGTAAATCGATCTAGTGACTACCTCTTCCTATGGAAACGTGTTGATAATCGAGCGAGTAGGATTTTTTGAGGGTCGGGTCATTACACCCTTCATTGGAGGCATATTTAATTCAAACCGTATCAAATACGGATCACATGATTTATTGTTTGGAGTTTTTTTTTTCTGTTGGTTCGAGTCAGGTCTTGGTCGTTTTTTAGTCAGTTAGTCAATTTTTGGTTAATTTGGATAGGGTCAATCACAAATGTTTTATTAAAATACTACACTAATATTTTGTTGAATATTAGGTATCAAGCTTGATGAAATAGTCAACATTTACTACATAAACAAAAAATTACATCATTTTCGAAAATATTTATTGGGCACTTAATCAATTTCGGATTCGAAATCTGTATCGCATTAGTCGTGTCATGTCACTGGTTGAGATCAGTGTCTATCGAGTTTGAGTCGGTCTTTAGTATGTATTTTTAAGTTATATCAACTTTCTGTGAACCATCGAATCATTTCATAATCATGGTTGCATTTTATAGTACTCTACTTATCAATGAATTCACACGATATGGGTCAAACCTATCCAATCGGGGTCATCTTAGCGAGTTCTATCTACAATTTAGAATTCTACCATACCATATAATACTTATACTATAATAATATATAATCTATACAATATTATTAAAAGGCGTTAATGTCACTGTATTGTGCCAAGTCATCATGTCACGATATTCCGCCACATCAACATCCACATGTCATTNNAAAATCATCTTAATTGTCATTTAATATTGTTTATAGTAACAAATATTTCAATTTAACTCACAATGTAATTAATATATTACTAATAACATTAGTAAGATTTTTCATAATGAAAACTAAAAGTATATCTTTTCCTAGAAAGTGTGATGACAAGAAAATAAAAAAAGAAAATTATGAATATCTATAAAACCCGAGCAACGCCGGGCCCAAATACTAGTAATATAATTAAAAGGCGTTATTGCAACGATATAGTGCCAAGTAAGCATGCCAAATGGCATTATATAGTTGGTCTTAAAACACAGTCAACGCCAACTTGACATTCATTAAAATCTACTAGAGTGTTATTTAAATTTGTTGATAGTCATATAAATGCAACTAAATCATAAAATAATTAATCTTATCAAAGATAAAAAAAACCTAACAACAAGATAAGTTATGAAATTCTCGGACATCGTCGGGGTCAAAAGCTAGTACCCACTTCAAAACCCAAAAAAAAAAAAAAAAACCCATGCCATCGTAGATATTTTCATCAAAATAACTTTATGGACACAAAACACACCATATAGGCACAAAAACAAATAATTGTCTACCCACCCTCACCCAACCCATCATAGTCTGCCTTTTCTCACCTAAGACTACACTCTACTTTATCCATTTAAACCAAAAACTCCCCCAACTAAACCCCACAAATTATTTTCCTTTTCTAATTTAATCACCCCCTTTTTCTCTCACAATTCCCCCCCTTTTTCCCTTTCTCTCTCACTTTGGTTAGCTACACACAAACCCCACCTCACCTGAAAACCAGAAAATATAAGCACGAACCAGTTTCAGTCTTAACATTTACTCCATCACAAATTAACATAAAAACTAATTAGATAAAGACCCAATCTTTATTGTCTCATAATAATCTTCACTTACCACATTATTATTTTCAATTTTTGAATCAATCAAATCTTCAAAGACCCCTTTATTTTTGTTACCTTTTCTCTGCCCAGAATATCTAAAATGCTGGGATTTTTATGATACAAAATCTCTAGATTTTTGATGGGAAAGTTTGTCTTCACTGAAATTATTTCATGGAGGTGAAGATTCAGAGAGCTCCATGTTTTGGGTCAGGATTTGTTATTCATCATAAATTCAGATTTTCTGTTACTCTATTTTTTCAGGTAAGCTATGTTGTAGGAGCACTTTTCTGTATTTTTTTTTACCAAAAGTTATATTATATGCGATAATTGATGACACTTTTGGGGCTTACATGGGAAAATTCCAAATGAATATTGATTTTTATTACATTGGTATGAAGAATTAAGTGCAAAAAGTGGGGATTTTTGGCGGTACTTTGGAGCAGCTAATGCTGTAGCGGAGGGGATATGAGGATTCGAACGTGGGACAACTCCGGGATTATATATGAGTGGTTTTCTCGATGAGGTTTCTTTAAGGAGCTAAGAAGTTATTGTTTTATAAAAATAAAATTGTAAGTAGGGTAATTTTTATACCAATTTTAGTTAGTCACTGATAAGTAACGATGAATGTTACTATATGTACCTGCTTTCTTCATGTTTTGCACTGCTTTACATGATCTATACTTTTGTGGTATTCATGTAGTTTGGCTTGCTAATTTATTAGTGTAATGTGGGAAAATCTAATGGATTAGCCGCTTTAGGAAATAGTGGTGGATGGCTAATACTAAAACAATATTTTGTTTTGGGTCTGATATGAGTGCATTAAGTCGCTGATGATAATCGAACTCCCAGTCTCATGATTGGGATAAAGGAGCTCTAACCACGTGAGCTAGCCCCTAGCTCTCGTATTAGAACAAGTTCTGACTTTATAAAAAGGAAAGGAAACAGATATATGTTTGTTGCTATGCTTGTGGAGTTTAAGTCGGGGTAAAAGTTAGACGTTTTCCTTTGGTGGTTTTAACTTTAGCCGTATATTTGAGACTTGGGTTCTTTGACACGAAGCAGTTCAGTTAATGAGCTGTTTTGTGTTATGTTTTTGTACTGTTTTGATATAGGAACTTTGTTGCTTTGATTGTGTAAACACTTGACTGTGTACTTCATTTCTACAACAGATTGTTTTGGTATTGGCATTATTCGAATTTGCCAATGCAACATCCATAAATTACCGGTCTCAGCAGCATAGGCAAGAAAGGGAAGATGGAAGTCCTAACTCACATTCATGTATACATGATCAAATTATTGAACAGCGCAGGCGACCTGGTCGCCAGGTTTATTCTGTTACCCCTCAAGTGTACGAGGATGATAGCTTAAAAGACTCATCTCAAAGGAAGGGGCGAAGTTTACTTAGTGTCTCTGAATCTGTTGTGCAAGCCAAAGATGGGAAACAACCGATTAGAATTTATTTAAATTATGATGCCGTGGGTCACTCCCCGGATAGAGATTGCCGAAATGCTGGTGACATTGTAAAGGTTAGGATTAGTGTAATGCTGTAATTAGGCTTTGTTATACCCTGCAGGGAATGGATTCAATTTTAGTGTTTACTAATCCTCTTGTCTGTCACTTTACTTGTTGGTTGATCAGCTAGGGGAGCCTCCAGTGACATCTGTTCCGGGAATACCTTCTTGTAATCCTCATATTGATCCTCCAGTTTCGGGGGACTGCTGGTATAACTGTACTTTGGATGATATATCAGGAGAGGACAAGAAACATCGTCTTCATAAGGTATACATGTTTCGTTTCATTCATACTTCATAAGAAATATCACCTTGTAAACCTTTTTGGGAATTATGTCTGCTAAAAGATGCATTGAGCTTAGTCCGCTCATGGTATAAACAACCATTAACAGTGACGTGGTGAACGGAAGCAAATTGTCTTACCATTTTGTCATTCTCGTTTCTATGTAATATTGGTTCTCAATACTATGCATATGTTATTGGCCGGAATGGTTTCAAACAAATTGACACGGTCGATCCCTTTGCTGCAACTATCTAGTTATACATAAATGAGAACGAGAGAGAGGTTTTTATTTTTATTTTTATTTCGAGGAAAACTCTACTGCTGACCATGGTTGGCCCTCGTGATAATCTCCGGCTGTGAATGGCCCCGGGGGGGGGGGGGGGTTGCCATGTTGTAAATAGTTAAGTTATTGGAGGAATCATGATGCTTTTCTTTTGGGTGGTTTCCTCAAAGATTGATCATTCCAGTAAAAATACTATTCATGGATGGGCAGGCTCTAGGACAGACAGCAGACTGGTTCCGCAGAGCCTTGGCCGTTGAGCCTGTTCGAGGAAAATTGCGTTTGAGTGGGTACTCTGCATGTGGACAAGATGGCGGTGTACAACTTCCAAGAGAATATGTAGAAGGTACTTTCCTCTTTAACATAGCAGTGCTCGCGATTAACTTTTTCTGTTAAACTAAGCCTCCTGTTACTTGATTTATTTACAAAATTTCGATTGCCTGTGTTATTTCCAGAGGGGATCACCAATGCAGATTTAGTTCTTTTGGTAACTACAAGGCCAACAACTGGCAACACACTTGCATGGGCTGTGGCATGTGAACGGGATCAATGGGGCCGTGCTATAGCTGGTAATTTACTAGAGTTGATCAGGGATTAGAGAACTTGAATGTGTATTTCTTTCCGACAGCTGATAAGTTGCTGTAATTTGAAGGTCATGTAAATGTTGCTCCACGCCATTTGACCGCGGAAGCAGAAACACTGCTTTCGGCTACTCTCGTACATGAGGTTTGCAGGATCTCTTTATATGGAAAACAAATTGTTACATTGTATCAATGTTGATTGTTTCTTCTAATAATTGAGGACGCTTTCCCAGGTAATGCATGTTCTTGGTTTTGATCCACATGCCTTTGCCCATTTTCGTGATGAGCGCAAAAGAAGACGAACTCAGGTACTTGTAGAACTTCATTTGTATGACATGCAAATGACTAATATAAATGTCAAGTGTTTCAGAGAATGAGTTTCATTATGCAGAGAGATTTTGCTGAATATAAATTTTGGTGTGTATTTTCCCTAAAAACTTCTAAAATGGCTATGGCGACCACGGGAAGTGCAATCTACATATACGTTAGGTTCAAGCCAATCCATGGCTAAAACATGAGTATGCGCCTGTACATGAACTTGATTTCATGACATTTAGTGGACCCTCTTGCCTAACTTTGTCTGTCAAGTTTACTGCTTATAAAATACCGTGTAGCACTGTCTTAGTAGATATGTGGGAGTTCCAATGCAATGTTAAACTTTGTTTTCATTTACTTAAAGGGGCCGTTTGGTTCCAAGTAATAAAATAAATGAGATGCAGGTTGGAAAGTAGGAACTAGCTTTTTGAAATCGAGGAATAGCTGTGTAGGGTTTGACAGAATGCTGTGCAGGCATTTAAAGCTGGTCTTAGTAATACCCTCTCCGTCCCACTTGGTTCTTCTCATTTTCTTTTGGCACAACGCTTAGAAAGGTGAAAGAGTATGACATATAAGGAGGGCTATGTTTGGTAACCACCTGCTACATGGGCAACTTTATTCACAAAACAAAGGGCTAAACTTACCAAATATAGTTCAACCCAAAATGGAATATGTAAACAGCGAAGTAGGATGGAAGGAGTACCATTTAACTTTTTGGGCTTCTAGCCTTCTGCACATTTGGATATCGGTTGCCATTAGTACTGAATGACTCAGTGTTGGGTCATTTACTGTATTAATTTAATGTTTCGGAAAACCAATACATAAGGTTATAAAAAGAGTTCTCCTGTAGTATGGGGTCACATAGAAGATTTTGCTCTAATCAGCCTGTGGGCTATGTGTCTCAGATTTTACTTCTACAAGATAAATTGTTTCTTAGATTGATTGTGGCCAATCTATTCATTTTGCATTCCTGTCTGATGAATGTCAACTCAGCCTTTTTCTGTCTTCACTTATGGTTGCTTTACACACGAGTGCCTATATTTGTCTACTTGAAAGTGAATTCAACTTGTTCTGCTTCACTTGTCCCTTTGCCAGGTTGTACAACAAACAATGGATGGAAGGTTGGGGCGTATGGTAGCACGTGTGGTGCTCCCTCGTGTTATTATGCACTCACGATATCATTATGGGGTATAAATAGAGCTTTCAATATTTTCTATCAATAAAAAAGTTAATAACAATGATTATAATTAACCACAGATTATTACTTTTAAGGATAACGTAGTGCTTACTTTGGCAGGCGTTTTCTGAGAACTTTACTGGCTTAGAGCTAGAAGATGGTGGTGGCCGAGGCACATCAGGTTAGTGTTTCTATTCCCGGAAGCCTCCGATTTGGTCTCATTGTAATTGTACGTTCAAGAATTTTAAAACAAAGGAGCTGAATTTATAGTTGTGTCATTCTCAATTGTGATATGGATCAGTTAGGTTGAAGTTGTTGACAGGTAGCTATGAGAGTAAGAGTTTACGGGCCCTTTTGGTTCTATGTTATTTGACTTCTTTGGGGTGTTGACAGTTTGATTGCATTTAATGTATATGCTGCAGGCTCACACTGGGAAAAGAGGCTTCTTATGAACGAGATCATGACGGGGTCTGTGGACACACGATCAGTTGTTTCAGCTATGACATTGGCATTGTTAGAGGATAGTGGATGGTACAGCGCCAACTATAGCATGGCAGATCACCTTGATTGGGGACGCAACCAAGGGACCGAATTTGTTACCTTGCCGTGCAATCTATGGAAGGGGGCATATCATTGCAACAATACTCAAGTGTCAGGCTGTACATATAATAGGGAGGCTGAAGGGTACTGCCCAATTGTCAGTTATACTGGGGATCTCCCTCAGTGGTCCCGTTACTTCCCACAGGCTAACAAAGGTGTGTATATATGTTATGCTTCTCACATTCCTATCACTTGTTCACTTCTCGTTGATCATCTGCCGTTGCAAGTTGGTTGACAACACAATCACAGATAGTCAATGATGTGTCATGTGGTCCTAGCTTGTGATATTGGTTGAGCTTTGTAACAGAAAACCTCTACAACGTTAGGGAGACTAATTAAAACCCGGTTTTACTTTATTAAATTTTTAAACATTTATATAACATAACATAGGGCTCTATGTCCTTACTGGTATGCCCCTAGCAATACATAAAATAATAAAGTACCATTTGAAGGCAAAAGCAGTGTTCTAAAACAACTAAATTCGTGCTTTACAATTAAACTTTATCTTTCAGTGAGCTTCTATAAGCAGCTCATGCTTTTAACTAAGTCAAGAATCAAAGAGCTCCATTATTAGAAATTTCTCGACTGAAATTGAGGCTCTATTATTATGTGTTGTGCAAAACATAGGCTTTAGATTGAGAAGACTTAAGGTATCCAATATGAAATTGTTGGTTGCAAGAGATTGCATCATTTCGTGGTAGGGTCCCCGAGAATCTTTGATTCTCTGCTCCAATTTCAACTTCTATCTCATGATACTCTTCGTCTTATTATTCCGCCCTACATCATCACATGTGATTTAAACAGGACATTTTTTCCATTTTATGCGCTTCAAAAGTAGCATTTTCAATCAGAATCACATTGATGGTTGGATCTCTCTTATTTTTGTCAGTCTCTTATCAACCAGAGCAACATGCTACTGGCTCTAGTTAATATATTGCCCATCTTTTAAATTTATGAAAATCGTTCAGTATATTGTCTCGAGCCTCATCTCTTGACTTTGTACCAAGAAAACAATAGCTGGAGGAGGTTGTCTGTGTCCTACTGTCCTCAAATTATGTCATCATAACAAGACACCATCATCACCCCAATGCCTACAGAGGACATGACCACTTATGTTCAGGTAATCAATAAGATGAGAATTCAAACTCCTCGACCTGTCTGTTAGAAATGAAGCGCTGCATTTTAAGCTGCACTTGTCTGTATGTGATTAGAGGACATCTTACATGTCAGCGTGATATTAATCATCTGTGCATGGGTTATAGATCTGGTATCTTCCGGAAGTAACTACTAGCGAAAGAAAACTGCCAATGTAGTATGCTAACAAAGTAAGCATATGGCATCAAAGGATATTGAAAGATGAAACCTTTTCAGATAAGCCTACTAAACCATTGCAGCTGTGACTACCGCTCCCCAATATGAGTGGGAATTGGTGGACATCAAGAATAAGGAAGGGCTATTTATAGGAAATCAAAGAATGCCTTTGTATTGGAAAAGTTGTTCTGAGTCATGATTTTAGTAACTCTCATGAAGTATTCAGTTAATATATGATGTCAAAATAAGGTGATTTAGGTGTCTCATATAATATTATATTGACAAATCTCTCTTTTTTTCTACCTTTTGTACAGATTTCCCTCCTCCTTTTCTTGATCCCCATCTTGTTCTCTATTCTTGTTATCGTCTTGCTTATATTTACAACCTTCTCCAGCTAGTTCTCTCATTTTCCCCCTTTCAAAATCAGCTGGGTTTTAAAATTTTCTTATCCAACCTCCTGCAGTGTTAATTTTGGAGGTGGGATATTTGAGTGATTTTGTTACCATTTCAAAGAGACAAAGCTAGGAGATGTTTTTTATTGAAATTTGTTTTTTCTTAAGAAAATAAAACTATGAATTTTTTTTATTCCCAAAGGATGTTTAAATCACTCAAGTTTACAATTTAATAAACTCAATTCTCATAAAAAATTAGTTTGCACGCAAGTCAAAGCTCCATAATAAGCCTTCATACTAGGACAATTTTAGTAGTAAGGGCTCTGCACATAAGGCTCAACAAAGGTTCTGCTCTCAGCGGTTCTCATTCAGTAATAATTAGTGTTTTGCAATTAGGTATCTTAGCCTTATATAGGCACAAAAGCAGGAGCCAAAATCCTGCAGAAGATTAAAGGAATATCCTCATCTTACTAAATGTTAAAACCCCGTTCTAGCACAGATATTGCGCCACGTCATCCTATCACAACCCTGCACAACATCATCACTTTCAAACATGTCTTATTAATTACACTTTTTCTCTATCTTTAATTAATTTTAAAACATACAAATACCAATTATATCTAACACTAAGATAAAAATTGCGACAATGCAAAAAAGAAACTTTCCTTAACATAATCTACCTTCAAATAAGATAGCAAATTACGATTTTTGGGGCATCGCCGGGGCCAAAAACTAGTTTAGATACAAATCTCTACAACACAAGTAAAAGTATACATAAAGCATAAAGCTGAAAATACAAGCAAACCAAGGTGACTTAGTTGTAGGTAATCTGAGCTGAAAGAACTGTCACTTTGCTAATCTTGGCTTAAATTGTCACTTAATTGAGTGGAGTAATGAACATACAAGCTCCTGCTGCACCTCCAGTTGCATGTGTAACACAAAGGATATGGTTTCTAGACAACTAACAAGATTGATTTTCCTTTGATTATGCCTTCACCAAATTCCCACATTTTTGTCGGGTTTACCGTCAACTTTTACTGAGAATTTTTCCTTTTTAGTGTTATTATGATCCCTTTTCTTATTTTTTTTTGGCGCATCAGCAATTGGTGCGGGGGTGGGTGGTTGGGGGGTGCCTTATGATGAGGGTTGTTTTGTCGATTGGATTTGTCAGGTTACTGGAAAACTATTCTTCTCTTTTTGTTGTTTGCCCTGTGAACCTGCCCTGTGAACAAAAGATAGGAAATGCTGCTTTTGGTGTGGCCTGCCTGAATTTGAGTGTTGACTTTCTGTACTAACAGTTCGTTTTATTATGTACTTGTTTTCTGAATGTTTATACGGTTACTTGTGATTCTTAGAGCTGTTGATTCTGTTGTTTGTTGTTGTCAAATAGCTCTTTGTTTCGGCTTTTGCAGGGGGACAGTCTTCACTGGCCGATTATTGCACGTACTTTGTGGCTTATTCTGATGGGTCATGTACAGATACTAGCAGTGCTAGGGCACCTGACAGGATGCTGGGAGAAGTGCGAGGAAGCAATTCCAGGTATGATTGCTCTTTATGTTCTGCAGGGAGTTGTTTAGCGAATTAAGGGCATGATACAATTACTGAAGTAGTGAGCCACTTGTGATTTTCCTCTAGGCAGAAAACTGCCTTTTGATGCTAAGAATTGTGATTACTATTACATCGTGCAGGTGTATGGCCTCAACACTAGTTCGAACTGGGTTTGTACGTGGCTCTACAACTCAAGGAAATGGATGTTACCAGCACAGATGTCTCAACAAGACCTTGGAGGTATGCCTGGACTTTGCATTTGCCTAGTATAATAATTTTGGGTGAGGAGGGGGTGGCTAGTGTAAGGAGAGATAGGAAGGGGAGAGAATGAGGGAATATGAAGGCATTTGCTAACTAAGTAAGGGCAAAATATAGAAGGTTTGTCCCCATAAAATGATAAAATATGCCCCCAAGAACTTCTAGCTGATTTATGGAACGGTGTCCCTGTTGGCTTTTAATTGTGGTCTTGCTGGTTTATTAATATTATGACAAGGCAGTTCATTACTTCTGAACATTTTCCTGATCTTACTTGTTATTGCTTTTAGGTTGCTGTTGATGGTGTGTGGAAAACCTGCCCGACAGCCGGTGGCTCTATTCAGTTCCCAGGGTTTAATGGTACTTACACACCTGATTTCTGAACCACAGATTCTTGTTGAAAATTTTCATCTTCTGCAGCCCTTTAATACCTACTCTTTTGTGTAGGTGAACTGATCTGCCCTGCTTACAATGAACTCTGTAGCAGGTCCTCTCTTCCTATCTCAGGCCAATGTCCAAATTCTTGTAATCTCAACGGAGATTGTTTGAATGGGAGGTGTCATTGCTTTTTCGGTTTCCATGGCCTTGATTGTAGTAAACGTAAGCGTTGTTTTACTCCCTTCATTGTTGCTTGTATATTACAAAGGGTAGGTGGTAGCTCTTTATTTTTGCCATGCGATCTAAGCTATATGTCGAATTTATTATGCAGGCTTCTGTCCTACTAACTGTAGCAAGCATGGGACGTGTCTTGACAGTGGCGTGTGTGAGTGTGAGAATGGATACACAGGCATTGACTGCTCCACTGGTAAGCTATGTTTTTTCATTAAAAAGAATTTCAAACTAAATCTCTACCTTCTGAGAGATTCTGAAGGAAGTATGAAGATTGTTTACAAGCCTTTTCTAGCTGCCTTCACTTTTCTTGGGGAGGATATTGTCAATGATTTTGTAATTGATAAAAAGGGACTGTTGTACACTTTTGTTGTTTATCATTCTTTATAAGCTTCTCAATATTAACCTACAGTTCCATGTTAATATTTGTTACTGGATAAATATCTGAAGGATTTAATGAAAAGACAAAAGTCCCCCTATGTTATTTAATATAATTTCTGATATACAGTTTAGTTGCGTCTTATGTTCTCACGATTTTTGCTTACTTGGATGTGAGCTGCAGCTGTCTGTGATGAACAATGCAGCCTTCACGGTGGTGTATGTGACAACGGAATTTGTGAGTTTCGTTGCTCGGATTATGCTGGGTACACATGTCAGAACAGCTCCATGTTGATGTCAAGTCTCTCAGTTTGCAAAAATGTGCTTGAAAGTGATTTCCCTGGGCAACATTGTGCTCCTAGTGAACCAAGTATATTACAGCAGCTTGAAGAGGTTGTGGTCATGCCCAACTATCACCGCCTCTTCCCAAGTGGGGCACGGAAAATATTTAACATTTTCGGCAGCAGTTATTGTGATGAAGCTGCTAAACGGCTGGCGTGCTGGGTAAGCTAAGCTTTACATATTTTTTGTTTGCTTTGTTTTGTTTTTGCCATTTCAATTCAAATGTTGCTTTATGCTGACCTATCTTGATTCTTGATGTTCTTTCACGTCCACGTCTGTGACTCTGTGGGAATTTGTGGTTATAGCTGTCATTGAGTTCGCAAAATAAGCATACAAGAGGTAGTCAAATTAGGTCGAAGCTGCAGCCTTGGAGCTAAGAAATAGTTCTTTATTTATGATGAGCCATCGTTCTTGTTATTTTGTTAGCTTCCCTATCTTTCGAGTGTGGTCCCATTCCCATCCTGGAGTATGAAACCAGGAACAAGTTATCTTTTTAATTGTTTTGTTTTTCCTCTGTACAAAACAACACCATTACCCTAGTGCCCACAGAGGGGCTCCCGCTACAAGCGGGGTAAGAGGGGATTGGAAGGAAAACAAATCTTTCCCGTGCAAAGCACAGAGGCTGTTTCCAATTTGACCCAAAATCGAGAACGAGACCCGGGCAACCATCTTCAACTTCATGGAAAGAGCGTTTTGAGGACAATTATGATTTAGTCCATTCAATCCCAAGGCTAATTGAACAATGAATCTTTGGCTCATGTTTTTGCGATGGTTGCATATAGTTGATAACATCACAAAGAGTTTGTAGCAAATGAGAGATTATTGTTCAACAACTCCTATTGGAGGATCCCACCCAATTGCGCAATAAAAGACAAAAATGATTCCTATAAGCTTTGTTATACCACATACGTTTATTTTACGTATTTTATATCCCCAACCGCCAACAAAAACACCCTGACTCAAACAGTCCCCAGCCGCAGCCCCCACCCCAGTACCACCATACAACCAAATGAAACAACTACTGCATCAATCATCGCGTGGGGGAACAAGTGTTACCATGTCGTTTTCACTGTCGAAGACAAATCAGGCCACGTTTTGGCTGGAATTTTGCCGGCATTCCATTGATCGGACTAAACTCATGCCTTTATCAAAATAAAAAACCCTTTCCATGGCGGAGTTCACACCATCCCCTACAGGGTTTCTTTTGTTTTGGACCTACAGCAAAGCTGACAGAACAATGATGGAGTTAGGGTTTAGGGTTTCGACTTCTAAACCCTAACTCCAGAACCCTCGTCTCAAAGAAAAAGAACAAGAAAGGGTAAAAAAAGAAGGAAGAGAGAGAGTGTCGCAGGAGAAAGAGAGAAAATAGCGACAGGGAAGGAGAAAGATAGAGAAGATGATAACAAAATTGAAAGAACTCTTTGGTGGAGGAAACAGTGACCGTTAATGCTATTGTCGGAGCTGGGAGTGGTGGGAAAAGAGAAAGATGTGGGAGGAGAGAGAGGATTGGTGGTGACGAACTGAGATACATATGATATGACCTCAGTATGGGCAAGTATAAGTACTGCTAAAAGTTGTGGCATTGGACTGTCTCGTCCAATTGGGCCAACTGACCAATCACTCTTGTAGACTCTGAAAACTCGTATAACTGTGATTTTTAAATTTTTTAGAGTGCTGTGATATATTTCATCCTACCTATTCGGTGTTGCTGTTTAGAATAGTGCTTCATCTGGTACTGTTGCATTCCACTTGTCTTCTTTGCCATTTAAATGCAATTTCACTTGCCAAATTTCTTTTATGAGTTGCCGTGTTCAAATTTTAGCTTTTACAATCTTTTTGTTTCATTCAATTATTTGTGGTGCTTAACAGCTTCTTTGGCTGCCCTCAGCTGCTTTAATAGTAAATATATATGATTTATTTGCTTTTGAATATGAATGACTTTCTGTAATTAGTATATGGCTTTTCTGTTTGCAGATTTCAATCCAGAAGTGTGACATGGATGGTGACAACAGGCTAAGAGTCTGTCATTCAGCCTGTCAGTCGTACAACCTAGCATGTGGTGCTTCACTCGACTGTTCAGACCAAACCCTTTTCAGCAATGAGGATGAAGGTGAGGATCAATGTAGTGGTGCTAGCGAGATAAGGTTGTCCTGGTTTGGTCGCTTTAGGAGTGGCTTCCACCTGGTTGAAGGCTCCATGAAAGGAGCATCTGTAAAATATAGGCAGGTCTAATTTTCTTCCCGGTCTTTCAGCTTGTAGTTTTTTAGGCTGTTCATTGTAGGAGAAAGAAGGCGTGATATGCCGTGAATTAGATTGTAGGCTAGTCTACCTGATCAAGTGTCATTAGGAAGGGGTATTGGGTTTGAATATTGATCTAGTTGGTGGCTTTCAAAATGGAAGTCTCAGTTGTAGAGATGAAGTTGTATTAAGGCAAACCTGAAAAAAAAAAAAGAGATAAGAAAGGGATGAAAAGATGAACGATTGCAGAGAAAATGGCCGAAGGTCATTTTTTTGAGAGAGAAAAAAGTTTATTTTGGTTATACCATTCGATTTTCTGTTTCTGTACAACATATGATGTATTCTAATCGACGTCTCTATAGCATCTGGGTCTTAAGTTGCTTTCATGAGTATCATGACCATCTAAATGTTACTCCCTCGGTTTTTTATTTATCTTCCTATTGCTTTTTGGATAGTAACCAAGACAAATATTAAATAACAATAAAAGTGGTAGTGGATGAGTGGGGTTTATAATAAAGAAATGAGCAAGTGGGGTGCCTTGCAGTATTTTGTTCTCATTTTTACTATTGGCCCATCCACTTGCACATCTTATGACTCTCATCCATTTTGACCCATCCATTTGCATATCTAATGATCCTCCCCCATTGTGCTCTTTTCTTAAAACATGTGCAAAATAAAATGGGAACAAAATACCGAAATGGAGAGAATATATTTTTTGGCACAAAGTCCGCTAATAGGACTGTATACATATGTATACATAGTATCATATACGCGCCTATTAGACTTTGCCACCTGGTGCTATTTTCCAATTGTCCCCAACTTTGCAAATCACGCATGTCTCTCATCTCCGCTCCTTAATAGCTCTCTGCTAACCTCATTTCATTATTTCCTGATTTCTCACTCTCTCCTCCTCCTCCTCCATCACACCGGTCCTCAACCACGCGACCACCATCACTTCTCCCAGCTTGCACCTCCTGCGACAACCATTCTTTCTTCTCCTACTCTTTCTCCTCCTCCTCCTCTGCCTCTCCTACTCGCGCAAGCCGCGCCGCGACGGGAGGATGTTGTCCTCTTCATGAATAACACTACATCTCCTCCTTTTTTCCCTCTAAGGCGGCTTGCGATGGTGATGACTAAGGTAGGTAAATATGGGGGTCGATCATGCATAATCTTATAGTCGTACAACTCGTCGGTGAAGATGGCGTCGATCTAGCGGCGGAGGATGCAGCGCCGGCGTAGAGGAGCTTCGTTTTGTTCTCTGTGGGCCTTGTGCATTATTATACGGAGTAGATCTATGTTAATTTGGATATATATTTAATATATAAAAGTCATGGATATTGCTAGTTTTTATATGGATATTGGATATAAAAGTCATGGATATTGCTTATTTTTATGGATATTGGATATGAAAGTCATGGATATTGCTTACTAGTTTTATGGATATTGGACATAAAAGTCATGGATATTGCTTGCTAGTTTTATGGATATTGGTTAGTTTGTAGATGTTGTTAAAAAAAAGTTAAAGTGAAAAATGATTACTAACTTTTTTAATGGACATTGACTATATTTATTATGGACATTGATTGAATTATTTATGGATCTTGTATTCTATTATCATGGATCTTGATAATATTTTTATTATTATAAATATTTTTAATTAGTGCTTTGAAAATAAAAATGTTTATCAAAATAACCCTTAAAAAGACTCAAGACAAAGAAGAAGAAAAAACTTCCAATTACTGCATTAAAATTAGAAAAAATTACATTTTGGGTATCCGACATATGGCATAATTACAGTTTAGGTACCCGCCTTTTCACTAATACCATTTT
>CAAKMY010039711.1:0-13844 GCA_901111285.1 Corrigiola litoralis
TAATAAGATCTGTTCTCCCCTTTGCCTGTGGACGTAGCTAACACATTGTTAGTGAACCACGTTAAATATGTGTGTTGATTTTCTCATTACTGTTTATCTTTATCTCACATCTGTTACAACAATCACGGTAGTAGACCGCTTATAGAGTTGATTTAGTTAGGGGCTATGAAGAAATTCTAATCATTCCAAGCGCTTCTGTTCTTCTGGCATATTGCGAATTGTAGGAAAAATGACATGTAAAGTTTCAATCGAAATGGAGTGTCTATTTTCACGCCTTTTTTTCTACTCACACCCCCAATTGATTTTAAACATATGCTGTAAAATTATTTATAATTGGTTTGGATATAGACAAAGGGTATGGGAATATACTGTTAATCAAATCATGGAAATCCTATGCTAAGCGCACACAGTAAGAATCAAGGGGGCTGGTGAAATAACAAAAGCAGCGAGTGTTCTGCTGTTGCCGGAGAGGTTAGCTACTTAGCTGCCATCATGCAAAAGAAATGTTTGTGTGTGGGCAAATTAAATGCCTTCTGTGAACTTTATCTGGTGCTTTATTGTCAAGGTACGATATGAAATGCGGACCTTGTAAGGGTGTTTGTTTTTGATAATTGAATTATACAAACTGTGTTGGAAAGCATCATAAAATCTCTTATAAGTATATAACTCACTTTCTTGTTGTTGGAGGCACAACTGTGCAAGATTTTCTTTTTATAATTGTCATCTTTTAGGTAGGATAGTGTCTAAAAGTAATTGTTTTTTGTATAAGTAGTTTGTGGGGTGTGTGTGAGAGAGGGATAACAAGTTGCCAAATTGCTACAGATATAAACAAATCAAATAATTTGTATGCTGTTGCTAAGAAGCGGGCTTGTAATTTCATTTTCTCGACAATGGAGCTGGGTTTGTTGTCTATCTATGACCTTTTGTGCCTGTAATCAGCTCATTCATCCTGTGATGACGATTGAGCAATTGAATTGCTATTCTAGGTAATCCTAAGTATTTCCTGGGTTGACCTTCTTTGACATAAGTCTTCTTAAAGTCAAGTGCCACTTCTCTTTAAGAATGCAGTACAGTTCACACAAATATATATACAGAGAGACTACTTTCTCGATTATGATTTGATAACAAATTATCCAATAAAAATTTTAATTTAAAATAAGATGCAATCACAAGTTGAATGGTCACATCTATCAATATTATCAACAAATGATCACTCGATTCAATTTTGACCTTAAAATCAAACGATTTTATGCACAATATATTGTAACATGATGGTCACGATGTTCTATCACATGTTTTTTTTCTTTTTTTGACAACAGTCGAAAAGAATCACATGTTTTTTTACGAGTAATAAAGCATAGTAAAAATAATGTAATAAGGGACTATTTCAACTTTCTTATCTTTGTGCCAACTGCCAAATCAAGTTTTGTAAAAGTCAATATACAATTCACATTTGACTTTATAGCTCATGAATCATTCGAATTCCTACATTAGAACTCCACTAGATAGTGCTTGGTTCATCAAATGATTGCCTCTATTTCAGTGAAACCTTAAAAGTTAAAAGTAAGAACATGAATAAAGAAGGGAACG
This sequence comes from Corrigiola litoralis, assembly GCA_901111285.1. Lineage (NCBI taxonomy): Eukaryota > Viridiplantae > Streptophyta > Magnoliopsida > Caryophyllales > Caryophyllaceae > Corrigiola > Corrigiola litoralis. Next base: position 1,591 of record CAAKMY010039711.1, read on the forward strand.
ATAATAATTTTTCAAAAACAGTTTTCAAATTGAAGGACCACCTGGTAAGCAAGGATTGAAGAATATGAACCAAAGACCATGATCTCAACTTTGATGTAACGCAAGGGATGTGGATAACATTTGGATCATAGTACCTTAAAGAAAGGATTTGCATCCTTTATGGGACATTCATGTCACATGGGCTGGCCTAGTTTCCTTGCCAATTTAACCACAGCGAGATTTTTAATGAGACTCAATTTTTCCTCCTCACAAAATGGTTGATGTGCTCATTTTGTTTTATGTATTCTACATACATTCATACTACTTTGAAAAAGATCGGTGATACTCAGGGAGCTGCTTTGCTAGTCGCAACCCATTACAAGTTTACAGCAGGTTTGAATCTTGATTTGGGGCTACAACTCCTACAAGCCTACAACTCAGTAAACGTTGATGGCTCTTATCTTTTTCATCGTGGCAAACTTCGAATTTGAAATTCTTTGTTGGGAATTTGAAGAATTTGAGCTAGCAAGTAATTTGTAATTAGGTTTGTATCAAGTATCAACTAACAAAAGTAGAACACAGTACACCCCCCCCCCCCCAAAAAAAAAAAAAAAAACCAAGAAGAAGGGGCAACTTAGTACATAGCTTAAGTGGGATTATGCCATAAAGAGACGATAAATGAGTACGACTTATATTTCAGCGATATGGGATTAGAAATTTCAACTATAACGTCATATTCACCAAATCACCGCATCACAGGGGCGGAGCTAGGGTCCATAAAGAGGGGTTGTCTCATAATTTTTTCTCTCTTATTAAAGTACATTTACACCCTTCATTTTCACATGAGGACATACATTTAATTGTAATTTCACAAAAAAAAAATTGAGGGTACCCTAGGTTACTAGAGGGCTCCGCCCCTGCCGCTGACGCCATGTCAAATTCATCAATGGGCCTAGTCAGTTAGTCACCCGCGAAAGAGACATACTATTACACAAGTCCAGCAGTGATCTTTGCTTAAACCAATTAGCATTTATGCGTAGAGTAATGACTTCACTTATACGTTAATTTATTCTCTTCTATTTCATCGACACAAACTCATATATAACTTATGTTTTCCTATAGTACACTCAAGATAAGGATTACATGATACACTGTTGTCTTTGTTTAGATATGTAAGTATAAGACATAAGATCGCGATGTAACGTTTAGATGGTATAATATTATGTTAGCTCCATCATATGTTGTAATTTATGTATTCTTATTGCAATGGATTACCGCTAAGCTACATTTTAAGTCATTACTTAGTAATTCTTAAGAAACCATACTCGTTATCTATTAATATATTTGTGACGAAATTACAATTGTATAATTATGCAAGTGATGATCGCTCATAAATGGTTAACGTTAAAGTAAAAAAAGAAAAAAAAAACACATGTAATGACTGCGTTTAGTGATTCTAACTTGTACTCAGTATTTGTCAACCTTGGCCAATATTTTTAACATATGACATGAAAAGTTTGATATAGTGATGAAGATTGAAACAATGTGACTTTTGATCACATGTTTAAATTTTCTCTTCCGTTTGTGATTACTTTTTGTGGCATTTGTGCTTCATGTAAATCAAAATAAGGAAAATCATGTTAGTATATACTTTCTCATGGATGATTAGTTTAATTTAGATTCTGATGCTACCTATACGGATCCTCCATGAACAATGTATAAGTCGATTTCCTTTGAAATAACCTAGATATCTTCCTCAAACTTCTGTATACTGACAACCTTCGGACAAGATGAATTTGATATCCGTAACTCATAAGATAAGAGCCTATAAAACCGTGACATTCTTTTGGTATCGATCAACTATTAAAGTCTAAAGTCATGTTCTCACATTAATTTCAATTACTTCAAGTTCTTTTTAATTATTGTAAATATTTTAAGTTTTTTATAGCGATTTCAGTTGTTTTAGATAATTTAAATACTTAACATCAACTACTTTAAATTCCTTTGAGCAGTTTCAGTTCATTGCATTCAGTCCAATGCAATGAGTTTTAGTTCCTTTGAACATGTCGTTTTAGTTCTTTCTAATAGTTCCTACACTTAATTTCAAGGAAGATTGAACACCGATAATCCAAACTATGGCACTTTCTATAAATATAATACCATCTACCGATATGCATACCAATAATCTCAAGTATGACTTATGTAAAAAGAAATGGTCCAAGTTTGACTTTCGTCACTTTTTCGTCCAATTAAGTATATGTGGAAGCTAGAGTGATTAAATAGACCGATCTACCCCTATTTTCTATTTTTTCCTTGTACCCATACAACCAACCTCTCCTTAATTCACCTTGTTCTCACCCCAACTTCATATAACCCCTACCACTTCCATCCCCAACCGTAACTGTAAACCACCAATCTCATGCGTGCACCCTCCAACGGCCACAAGCATCCTCAACCACCCAAAACTAACCGCAATCAATACTCCAACCCTCCTTACAAACTCACGGTTGCCACTAATGTCCAACAAATTTATATCCCTCATATGACCAACCAGCCTCTCCCTAGACCACCACCAACACACCACCATCCATATCACTATCTAACGCACCATGTTCAACTTTGCACTATCCGCGACCACCATAAAAAACCCAACCCCTTGGGTTGGCCACCATGACGCACTCCCATGACAGCTACATGGATCATTTTTGTTTACATAGGTCATATATGAAATTATTGGTATTATGTATATTAGTAGGTGAGATTATATTTGTGAGACATGCCAAAATTTGGATTATTGGTGTTCAATTTTCCTAATTTCAACTGCTTTCAATTCCTTTTAATATCTTTTGTTTCTTTCATTTTCTTTCAATTAGTTTCAATTCCTTCTACTAGTTTTAGTAACTTTCAACAATTTTAATTTGTTGCATTTCAGTTCATTTCAACAAGTTTTAGTTGAAAAGAACACGACCTAAAGGAAAGTACATTTAGGAAAGGATCAGAAAATATCATTTCTATTGCATATTATGGTCATATTAATTTACTACATCATTAAGAAATTGTTTTGATTTGAAAGCCATTTTTTTATTTGACTAAACATTTCACTACTTAAATTTATATCACCCATAACATTTGACAAATATCAAATGAAATTAGTCATTTTTTACCCATATTAGTGCATAATAAGTGACGTTTTAAGCCAAAAAAACGATCTATCTAATTAAAATTAAAAAAAAACCGATTTAATACTATGCTTAAATTATGTTATTGTAAATGTTTTTTCCAATATAGTCATGAGCTCCTAAACCACATTGGATCTCAAATTAACCTCTCTTCAAGTAGGGAATTTAACGATAAGCCTCCATACATGTGGACATCCATAACGTTGAATCCAAAAAGATTTATTACTTCAAATTGGACTCTTTAGTTTGCGATCCATTCAGTATAATTGGACGTCCCATAAAAACCTTAACTACACACTTAGCTAATCTTCATAAAATAAATAAAACTTTACACCAAATATAGACAGATTAGATAACAAACTCAAACTAATCACATGCTCATAGCTAATTAAAAGTAACAAGCAACTGAACTTGGAAAACCCAGCCTTTGGCTCAATATTTTAGTACAAGTAGTCACCCAATTGTGCATATTTTAAATCTCCTACAAAATCGGCGGGTTGGGTTGTTTAAGGCTTTGAGTGTCCAACCTTGAATACATTAAATGGTTTGCAGCTTATATTAAACCATGCATAAAACCCCCTCTGTTTATGCTTCCTTTGCTTAGCAAAAGTACAAGAAGAATTCAATGGGGGTTGCTGCAACTCATTCATTAAAATTGCTAAACTTTTCATTCAATAACACACCTACTAAAAAAACCTTATACCATCTAAATAACTGTAAGACTATCCCACAGACCTGTGGCTTCCCTCTTTGTTCTCAAAAAATCCCTCCTTTCCCCACTTCTTCAAAATCTCCCTCCCTATCCATCTTTCTCACCATTAATGTCACCTAATGAAAACCAAGCACCTATATGACACTCCCACACTTCTATACCAACACCAAATCTAACACACCTCTACCCTCATTACTACTCACCATCAACATTATTCATCACCACAAAATTCCTCACAGGAAAAGTTCCTAACTTATAACTCCCATTTATTGAAAATGGGCAAAAAAATGAAGCTACCTTTCCTCTCACAGTCTAAGAGCTTAGACCCAAAACTCTCCTCTCCCCCACCATGGCCTTGGCCTGCTTGTGGCAACATAAAGACCCTTTCGTTTAGAGCTCAAGATGACGCATTTCGAACCTTCAACTCTGCCTATCTTGACACTGAAATGACTCCTCCTGGATCATTCTTCACTGTTACTTCCTCTTCAAGGAGCCTCTCTACAATGTCAGAAGACTTTGGTGATCCAGTTGAGTCAGTCATTCGTGGTTTGAGGTCAGACAGGCTCTTCTTTGAGCCTGAACAAAGTAGCTCATTGGTTATGAAAAAGCGCCATCAACAACATCAACAACAACAACCACCACCCAGCTGTATGGATTACAACGAAGAAAGTAAGATTTCGGGTGGTCCGGATGTAGTAGAAGTGGCATACAAGGAGAGTGAAGTATTGTCAATGGACTCGAATAATCCATATGATGATTTTAGAAGGTCAATGGAGGAAATGGTGGATGCTCATGAGTTGAAGGATTGGCAAGGGTTTGAAGAGCTTTTGGGTTGTTACTTGAAGATTAATGGCAAGAACAATCATGGGTATATTATAGGCGCTTTCATAGATTTGTTGGTTAGTCTTTCCTTTACTTCCACATCTACAACAACAACTACTACTACAACAGCAGGAACATCAACGTGTTCTCTTTCTTCTAGTACTAATAATCTGAACTATTCCTCTCCTTCTTCACCTCTTTCTTTGCCTTCCTCTTCTCTAACTACCCCTTGTCTTTCCTCAATATTGGATCATGGTGATGATGATCATGACGGCGACGACGTCGATGATGATGATGATAGATGCAGATGATTATATATGTATGTTACTCCTTGATTGGTACTGCTAGTTTAGTGTCCAAGGGGTACGTACAGTTCAAGTAGATTTTCTTTATCATATTTTTAGGTCAATGCTAACTTAGGTTGATGATGATCTTTAGTACTCCGTAATATATTAGATTGGAAAGGAGGAAATATATTTTCAATCTATTATTGAATGTAATGTACAAACTTCCTCTCTCTTTCGCTCTCCAATTTCTCTCTTTGGTTACTTACATTCCTATCATCCTCTATGTCCTGAAAGTCTGTGATGAGTGCTTGTAAAGGAAACTACACATGCTATCACATGAATTGTAAATCAGAGCTGAGGTGTTGAAATTGGGATTTTTGTTATTGGAAAGAGCCTGACAATGATAAGTTTTCGTTATTTGTTTTTGGCTAACTGAGAATTCTGCGATTATTGGTTCTGTTACTTGCCCATTTTAGGACTATTTGTCCTGTATGTGGTACATTCAATATAGTGTATTGTTGTTTCCATAATCGTGTGTTAGGTAAAGATTAAAGTACTTCATTAAAGATTAAAAAGAACATCTAAGAGAGAATTTTTTGGCGATATGTGAGATACATAAAAGGAGTAGATGTTGTGTCATGTTGCCACTCCAATACTTTATATTTGTCATGGTCTAGCCTAGCCTATACAGAAAAGATTGACCAAGATGACGTGAAAGAATAGTTATTGATCCAATAAAGTATTTCGTTATAAAGATTACTAAAACTGTTATGTAGAAATAGATATAAATTTATGATCCATAAGTAAGACATAATACTACATAAAGGAAAAAACAATTTTATGGAAATCCCACACACATAATTATGTAGAAATAAATATGTTAATACGCTGATGGAAAACCAAGGAGACGAGAATAATCATTTTAGTGAAGAATTAGCAACTAGAAAGTATTTTGTGACTCAACATAGAGATTATGCCAACAAAAAGTAATTGTGATTGACAAATATTCTATTCATTGCTTAGACTTTGCATCCGCATTCTCTCAAGTAATAATATTAAATTTTAAAAATTATGTCAACCACTGATATGTTATTTTTTTTTTTTTTTTGGACAACTGATATGTTATTATGTACATCAAGTCATGTACATATTATTTATCAGAATCTTAGATCATATATCTGCAAATTCACCAATGATAATCATGGTCACTAATCGGTCCAAGACCATCCTCATTTTTTAAAATAGATTTTTACCAATTGGTTGACATTTCCGTAAATCTCAAATAGATTCGAGATGTTTTAGACTTTGAAATGAAAGTTCGTGTTGAGGTTTCTTCAACGGCATCCTGCCATATATTAATGAGGATAATAAATTCCAAGTTACGTTCCATAGAGGCAGATCGTCTTTCATCATTATAACATAACGACGCTACTCATGCACCCTCCGTTACAACGTCCGGCCATATTGTACTATTGGCTAGCTAGTTAGATCATGATATTTGCAAATGATCATGGCCCTCAAATTTGAATAAGATTGTCATTGTCGTGATGGCTACCATTTGTGCTCAGAAATTTGGCTTGACCTTTGCACTCATACCCTTGCATTGTGTGACCACCAAATAAGCATATAGCCCAGGAGATAGACAACCAATCTTAGTCCTTGCAACATGTCTTTATGTGTAGTGCGTATAAGTGTACTCCTATGCTAATTCTCATACTCTTAACATGAGACAAGGAAGTAATACCTGGATTTCTGCAGTTTCAGTGGCTAGAAAATTTTCTTTTTCTTTAGTTTTCAAATTTATAAGAAAGAAAACAAAAATTGTATACGTTTTAAATTGAAATATTCATTGTGGGCACCCCTTCCTATCATGTTTGGGATAGATTTAAATCCATTTTGACGACGAAAATGTTAGAGGACAAACAAGATTGGCAAAAAAAGTTCTTACGGATTCTAAGTTGGGCGGAATGTGGCTGCATGATGAGAGAACAATCATCTCTGACAAAAATTTAACCTGCCAAAAATGAAAGAAAACGTCTGATAATATTTTCTTATGCACATAATTTTTAGAAGTCTCCTCATATGTCTCCTAGAATAAAAAAGACCTTTCACTTGGTTTAAGATACTATTGATGCATGAGGATTAATGAGAGACAAAAGTCGAAACATAACATAAAATCCCACCAATCATAAATTTGGATCAATTTTAAAAGCAATATAATAAGGAAAATTCAAGTTAGTGTCGTTGAGGTTTTGTAAATCCCAGCTAGTACCCAAATTTGAAAATCATTTCCAATAAATACCCCTCAAATTTTAAAGTAGTGTAATTTATGACAAAAAAATAATTCCATGTCAATTTTTTCATTAAATAGGATGAGACAATGGTTCGGATTATGCTTATATGTAATGCTTTGATTACATATTAATTATCTCATTTCTCCTTTAAAAAACTTAGTGAGTCATCTAAATTTTCATTTAGGGGTAACACCAAAAATTCGGGTATCCACTAATGTAACATCTACGGAACCAATTGTATGCAATCGAAACTTGACCCATTATATCTGGTCCTAATTCCTAATTTTAGGAATTGTGTTCAACCAGTATCTTTTCTTCAATAATTGGAACCCTAATAGTTATTTATAGAAAATATTATTGTTACCCAATAAAAGGTTCAACTAGAATATGTTGAAATGTAAAGAAAAAGAAAACAAACATATATATTAGTGTTTTTTATCATGTTTAATTTTAATATAAATAGAAAAGAATTGCCTTTCAAGTTAAAAATTCAACTAGCTTACTTTATTTTAATAAAACTTGACAAAGAATTTTTTTTTTTTTTGGTCATAAATTACTCTATTTTGAAACCTGATGGGTATTTATTGGAAATCATTCCCAAGTTTGGGTACTAGCTGAAATTTGTAAAACCTCAAGGTATTAACTGGATCAGCTTAGCGGGGTTATTTTCGGATTTTGGTCAATTGCATATTGTTATCATTACCATATTTTGGCCATATAGATTATGGTTTGTAATATAATACTAGTATTTGATTCGCGTATTGAACGAAAATGTTGTTCGATAAAATTTAGCAATTATTGCCATATGAAGAAATGAATATTAATCTAGCAAGAAATTTCAAGTTAGGCTAATCTTAATGCCTATTTATGTTTATTTGGAATTCTCGTACTTCTATATAAAATACTTGTGTAAGCTTTTGAAAAGAAACTGAAACAATAAAAATAAATAAAGCAAGGTAGAGTCATAGGCTAAAAGATTGATAACAAAAATGAGTTCGAAACTGTAATGGTCAATCTAATTATTAGTATGATTTAAGTGAGACATTTTTATCTTAAAGTATTCACGTACATGCCTCAGTGTCTATTTAAGGGTGAATCCTAACAATAGCAAGGACCAAGCTAAGGGGTAGCATTAGGCTACCTTTAATTTATAAAATCTGGTAGAAAAATGGTAGAAAATAGTAAAAAATGGTAAAAATATAAGTTATCCTTAGCGTAGGCTACCCATATTTTAGATTCTTGGATCCGCCCTTGTGTAATCTAAGTCGATCCCAAGCACCTAGCTGGCTACACCATTTTTCATTTTATAAAGATAGAAGTTTTCGAAGTTAATATTTTCAGTCCTTAATTACTTTTAATATAAATGATATATTATTTAAGCTTTTTTTTTTATGGTGTACATGATATGATAGTTAAATAAGATAGTGTTAATGACGTGGAAGTGAGTTTACATACGTTGAGTTGGATGTGTGTGGCAACCTCCCATTCTTGCTTCTCCTTTTAATAGTATTAGTATTGTAAGGTATTTTTCAAGAATTTAGTCAATGCGATAACTTAAGTATTGTTCAAGTAAATTTAGTTAGAGTAATTTAAGCTCTACTCAATGCGATAATTTAAGGTCTTTCAAACTAATTTGGTTTTAGTGGGTTTTAGGTCTAGTTCGGCGAAGAGAATTTCTGGTCATTTTTTAGTTCCAGCATGTTCATTCTATTGTGGCTAATTTTGCCAGATCTAGCTGTACACATACTTTTCTCATATATCAAATCAATAAATTTAGTGACATGATAGTTTTATTTATTAATTTTTGTTGTTGAAAATAGACTTGCCTCATATGTGATTATATCTAAAAAGGAGAAAATGTAAACAAATACCTTCTCATTTACAATATCTTCATTTTTATCAAAGTTGGTTGGTGTAAGTGGTAAGGGCTCTCATCCTTTAAACAAGTGGTCAGACGTTCGAATGTTGACTTTTGGAATAGAGCAACCAAATTTGGAAAGGGCTATCATGCCATTCCCTTCAATACCCCGAAAAATTTGATCCCTATTATCGGTGGGGGATACTACTAACAATACCTTCATTTTATCACTAAATCAACACTCGATAAAGATTTCGTAGCCGTTAACCATCCTTTTTTCTTGAAAAGTGAAAGCTCCCATAGTGATTAGATGTCCTCAGGCCCCATCGCAAAGTCCATCCAATTAAGAGTCACCTTGATTACTAGTACAAACAAACAAGTTAATTGTCAACGGTCTTCCATGATCGAAAGATTTCTGCATCAGACACAATCATCTCGACTTTCCAATGCCTTAGAAAGATTCTCTATCTGAACGGCGAAGCTTCTAAATCTTGCACCATTATATTTTTTAATTACTCGATTTCCCTAATTTACTGTGTGCTAGTGCTGCTAAAACATTCAGCCCAATTGTCATTAGTGGACCCCCCCTATTACAATACGAACATGATTTTGCTTACCAAAATTCTTAGAAAAGATATATTCCTTTAGTTTTTTTTGTTACATCATATGAAGATTCGAACCCAAGACATCTCATAAAGCGGTTAAACCACCAATCATTGGGCCTCATGACTTTGTCTACTGTTATGGCTTTTTTAAGACTTTTTACATGCTTACACGTTTTTTTTTTTTTGTAATTTTGATAGAATCATAATGGCCTTTGATGCATATCATAAAGATTATATAAGCATTGTTCACCCAAATGTAAAATATTAGCACTTAAGTTGCAGAAAGTTATGAAGTTGGTGCCAATTGACCTGTGTAATTCCTTCGACTTATCTATACAATATTGTTAAAAGACGTTATTGTCACTGTATTGCGCCAAGTCATCATGTCACGGTATTCCGCCACATCAACATCCACATGTCATTACTTTATTTGTCATGCCGAAAATCATCTTAATTGTCATTTATTATTGTTTATAGTAATAAATATTTCAATTTAACTCACAATGTAATTAATATATTACTAATAACATTAGTAAAATCTTTCATAATACAAACTAAAAGTATATCTTTTCCTAGAAAATTTAATGACAAAAAAAAAAACTATGAATACCGATAAAACCCGAGCAACGCCGGGCCCAAACACTAGTTTTAGTAGTTTATTTCCTGAATTATGGCTTGCATTACACCTTCTTAAATTCCTCTTCAAATTAATGGTCATGGTTTTTTTGATAATAATGTTTTTCCAGTGTAGTTATAGTAGATTAGCAGCATGTGCATGGTTCTGCTTCTGAAGTGGCTCAAGATTCATTATTATCCTTGTATCACTATTGCTTGTTTTATTAGACATGAGTGGCTTGGGTAGCTTGCCATGTACGGAGTAGCAATTTACCTGATAGGCTCATATGGATGGAAATGAACAAGTGCTGAATTGATCTAGTTTTGCGCCGTCCACTTCTGTAGACAATACTTTTAAAAATGAAAGGAAATTTCTTTGATACAATTATAGCGAAAAAATTACACTCACTGAACTTATAATTTCAGGAGAAGAGTTTATTGATAAAAAATAGTAGAAGAAAACAATCTTCGTTAGGGAGTGTACTTTTCTCAGACCAACAAACTGCAGGCTTTTACTTGTCAAAAGCCGTTGGAAAACCAATGTTATTTGTTGTTTGGCTGAGTAATCAGCAGCCAATAGCTTGGTTATTAGGAATAATTACTCATAAATCAAGCAAAACTCCTTTTCCGAGAAATTTATCTGTATACTCATAGGATAGGAATTCATATCTTAACCTCCATTTCCAAGAACAAAGTGTTATGAATAATTGAATATATTGCTGAAATCTGTGAGTAAATAGGGTTCATTAGTGAACAATATAATATGGAAGTTGGTGTCTGCCCCATATCTCAAACGGTCTTCGCATTAATTGCTTTCCGTAAAGCAAGGTCCAAGAAGAGGCCTCATCATCCATTTCCATGTCCTGTTTTTGTCACTTGGTTTCAAATTTCTATCTTAACACTTTTCTAACAGTAACATGTAACTTTGTGTTGCATTGTTATTTGATGAATGATAACGTAATTTCACCAATATATACATTAACATGATAAATATATGTTGTTAGGGTTACTTACCAGCATAGCTGCATAGGGAAACTTTTGTACATGGTAGATATAATCGCTTATCCACTACTGACTACTCCACTCCGTACTCCTTAGTGCAATGAACGACCAAAAAACTACGGAAGTAGTTGTCACATGGCTAGGAATAACGCCATTAGATCCAACATGTATTGAGAACTTTTTCAAAGCCCATGTCCGTTCATCAATATGTTTTTTCTCTATAACTTGAATCGAATATGACAAAACCTTAAATGAGACGGTCTTACCATAAGTTTTTTGTGAGACGAAACTGAAAAGACTCATTTACCCTTCGTTAAATCACTTAAAATGACTTAACTACCTCTCCTTCCCAAACCCTAATTTCCCTTACTCTTTCCACTAGCAGCCGTCGGCCACCTTGACGTCGGCGTCATTTTCCGACGAAAACACCTATTCCCGCCCGAATTTTTAACGGATATTCTGATTCCGGCCTCCGTTTGGCCGGCAAATGCTTTGTTTTTGTAAAATCTGAGTTTTTGCAACGAACAAACGCCCTCTTCAACAGTGGCGGATCTAGAAATTTAGCGTCGTGGGTGCGGAAGATAAATTAAAATATTAAAAGTTGTGATATTAAGATGGAAAAATGAATATATGAAAATGACCATTGGAGCGATTGAACTCAGGACCTCCTACTTACACAACTTTTAACCAAACTTGAAGCTACCAATAAGCCAATGAGTTATTTATGACTTAAATGCCATCTTTTACTCTATGTGGTTGTTTGGTTGACAGTAACTAATGCAGGAATTGACGATTCCCATAATTGAAATTTTGGAAGGTTGTTTGGTTGACCAAATTTTAGGAAAATGGAGGAATTGCAAATTCCATAAGAATTAGAAATTCCCATAAGATGTGGGAATTG